>CANHQG010000332.1:0-44960 GCA_947462335.1 Harmothoe impar
CCAGAGCTCGTTGCAGAGAGGGGAGTCTTTTCCCATGAAAACTTGGAGATTTTGCAGGGAAGTGGGGCATTTTCTGCACCTCACTTTCTGGAAATTCAAAAGGGATATTGGCAGCATACCAAAAAGATTTATTTTTTTCCTTAAGAAAACGGGTCACTTCAGAGGCCCAAAAGCCAGCGTTTTTCAATACTCATATTCCCATTTTTCCAGCTGAAATTGCTGTAAAAGAGGCAGTTATTGAACGGTGTGAAGGTGGATGGCGTCCTATGTGCCGGGGGGGGTACTCAGAAATGAAATGACTACCGGGGTACCCACTGCCAAACAGCCTGCGGAAGCAGTAGCGGTCGGGCCAAAAATTAGGGGGCGGTGACTCTCTGTCCCCCCTCAAAAAGGGGGGCGGTAACTCTGAAGGGGGTAGTAGTATTTGGGTATCAGTAAGGTTTTAATGAAAGATGTAATGCATAAAAGTATTATTCATGTCTGCTTTACATGTTGCATCAGGAATTTAAGGTACAAACACTATGGTTCCTGAAATACCATGGGCGGTGGCTTATATGTAAGGATTCTGGGGGCGGTCAACTGTATTTCGAAGGGGCGGTGGTTTTGTGGCTCCTGTTTTTAGGCATGGTTGTAGTTTGGCAGTCGGTGGGTACCAACATAGAGTGAGTAGCCCCCCCGGGCCTATGTGTTGCTGTGGTGCAGGCTGAGCTGCTCGCCGTCCACGGTACACGGGGGAGGCAGCAACACATGTTTGGCAGCGGCCGGCGGTGTGTGTGTGTGGGTGGGGGGGGGGGGGTGAGGGGGGGGGGGTGAGACCTGGGGGGGGTGAACATGTGTGGTGAGTAAAGCTCCAGGGTAAAGCTGTGTGAAGTATTGTATGACGAGCCGTCGGTGTAATAATGACATGTTTGGTGTTTGGTGTTTACGGCTCAACAGATGGTGGCATGAACATGATGAGGATTGCTACACACACTTTATGGTTGTTTTTGTGTTTTATTTGGGGGGGGGGAGGGGTGTACAAGTTACAACTAAGAACGGAATTGACCATACGATTGGCCTGGCACCCCCCCCCCCTCCCCCACCTACACATGAGCCGACCAGCTTTCTTCCTGTCCGCTGTACCTGTCCCTCTGTCCATCTCCTCTCTCCCAGTATCCCAGTCCCCTCTCCCTCTCTGACCACTCGTCTCTCCCTCTCTTCTCTTTCACAGTTTTGGCCTGTCATCTCTTCCTGCCCCCTGTCCTTTTCTCTCCCTGCCCTCTCTTTCTGTCTCTCACTCTGTCTCTGTCTGTCTCTTTCTGTCTCTGTGTCTCTCTGTCTGTCTCTGTCTGTCTCTTTCTGTCTCTGTGTCTCTGTGTCTGTCTCTGTCTCCGGCTCTGTCCCTCTGTTTCTGTCTCTGTCTCTCTCTGTCTCTGTCTCTCTGTCTCTCACTCTGTCACTGTCCGTCTCTTTCTGTCTCTGTCTCTCTGTCTGTCTCTGTCTCTTTGTCTGTCTCTGTCTCTCTGTCTCTGTCTATCCCTCGCTCTGTCTATCTCTCGCTCTATGTCTCTGTCGCTCTCTGTCTGTCTCTGTCTGTCTCTGTCTCCCTCTGTCTCTATGCCTGTCTCTTTTTCTGTCTCTGTCTCTCTCACTGTCCTCTCGCACCCTTTGAATCTGATAACAGAGTCTGCCCGGGAGTGTGCTCAAGGCGGGAGGAGCAGCTCGTGTAGATGTGCCGCTGTGAGCTGCTCCCAGGCTGCCCCCCGGCTGTTGGTGTCCTCCCTGTCCCCTCTCCCTGTCCCCTCCCCCTGTCCCCTCCCCATGTCCTCTCTCTCCCTGACCCCCCTCTGTCTCTCCTCTCTCCCTTTCCTCTCTGCCTTTCCTCTCTGCCTGCCCTCTCTGCCTGCCCTTTCTGAGTTTCTCCATCTCTTCTCGACCTGCATACCTGCCTTCTCTCCCTGTTCACTCCCCCTGTTCCATCTCCATGTCCCTGTCCCTGTCCCTCCCCCCGTCCTCCCTCCTATCTCATCTCTCCCTGTCCCCTCGCAACTCCCTGGCACCCTCTCTGAATCTGATCATAGATTCTGCTCAGGGCTGTGTGAGCTGCTCGTGTAGATCTGCTCACATCAGACTGAGCTGCTGCCAGCTCCCCCGGCTGTGGTGAGGTATGCGGGGTGAGGAGGCGGCAGGCAGCCACCTGGCGGCCACATGTGTGTCGGCGATTAGGCGGGAAAACAGAGGTTGGCGCCAGGCGTTCATTGGGCGTCCGTCTGCTGTCTGCGTGCCTGCCGGGTGATGGGGACCAGGCCGGCAGCTGGTTGCCGCCTGGTGTGCTGTGGTGGTATGGGGGTATGCTGGGTACTGGGGTGTGGGAGGAGCACGGCTAGATGCTAGATACTAGTACCCAAGCCCAAGGTATGTATCAGGCAACCCGACCATAGATTCTTAAGAAAAAGGGCCAGCCCTAGCATTTTTTCCCCAATTTTGGAGATTTATAATTTCTTTGATTTTTCTTCTCAAATTTGGTATGGGGGTATACTTGATACTAGATACCCTGGCCTGGTGTAGTGTACATGGGGTATAGACCACTAGCTGAATCCATTTTTAATACACCAATGAAATAGTACTAGCTTATGTAATGGCCTCTGCCATAGGACTATAAGATGACCATATGCTCGGGTACTGGGGAGTGGGAGGAGTAGGGCTAGATACTATAGATACTAGATATCCAAGTCCTACCAACCTAGTCCCATACTTAGACCTTTATTTTGCCATTGCCCGCCCAGATTTCTCATAGAAAAACACACGTTAGAAGAAAATTCATGAGTTATTATTAATTTTTGAAATGAAAAGTCTATTTCAGAGTAACACTTTAGTACTCTGAATCTACTATGAAATTAAACGTTGGCTTCTAGCTCCGGGAATCCCTGAAACCATGATAAAGAAAAAAAGAGCTGTTTCGTTTTTGTTGGTTTTCTTCCTCAAAATCTGAGGGAAATTAGCTGTGAAAGGCCACAGTCCAAGATAACATGGTTATCATTGACTCCAGAACCTGGGTTCAGCTCTCCGTGCACAGATTCCTTGGGCAGGTACTAAACAAGACTAAACCATCACGCAGCACGTTATATACATGAGCTAATACAGTAAAACTTCTTTATAAGGAGGACCTTGGGGCCAGTGTAATTTGCCCCTTATAAGGAAGGTCTCCTTATAAGCAAGGTCAGCCTTATAAAGGTCCAGCAACAGAACACTCCCTACATGTGTCTCTTATACCCTTATAGACTTGATTTGAATACAATTCATGTACGATTTGAATACAATTCATGTATCATTTCAAGTAAAACCTCCTTCTAGATCCCCTTCATGAGCTTCTGATCTCCCTTCCTCCCTAGGGAAGCTACTAACGTATTCTTCCCACCTCTATGGGATGGGGCAGTGGGCAATTTTAAGCAGTATGTAACTGTAATCCTGAGAAATAACTTCCCTGGGTAAGGTTTGCACGTACGAAATAAGACAATGAGCCAAAATTACCTCCTTATATCAGAGGTTAAGGTAAAAACACCTCCTTCTAAGAGGGTTTTCTTACTATATAAATGTATAGAGAAAAATCGGGACCACACAAATCTGCTCCTTATAAGCAAGGTCTCCTTATATCAGAGTTCCTTATTACGAAGTTCCACTGTAATTTGAAAATAATTTGATCAATGTGTGAAGGGTTAACTGTCCGCAGCTACACAGCAGGACTTTGGCTTTCATACATCCCGGTAGTTGGGATCATGGAACGATTTAGCACGCCATTCACTTCTCAACCTGCTCAAGGTGTTGTCCAGATGCAGCACCAGCCGCCGTTAGGGTGTGGGGTGGCGCCGCCATGTCTGTGAGTAGGAACACCTCCCGCCCCGGCTACATGTGGTCCCCTCTTCAGCCGTCCACATGTCGGACCTCCAGTCCCGGGGGGGGGGGCACTCCCTATATGATCTATAGTAACTAAGTGCGTACACAATATCCCGGGAAAGGGGTCCTATTTGGGCCCCACTGGCGGGTCCGGCCGGACCCGCCATTAGGGCTCCTTTTTGGGCCATTTTGGGGCAAAAGGGGTATATTTTTAGGCCAGAAATATCCAACCAAAGAGTCAAAATAATTGTGTAAAAAGGGGTATATTTTTCTTGGATTTTGGCCCAATATAAGGATGGAATCCCGCTAAAAGGGGTCCAATTTTGGCCAATTTAGAGTATCCCCTCAAAAGGGGGTTCATTTTGGCCAATGAAGGGTGATGTCCCCCTGATTTCTTCACATTTCAGGGGGTTATCCCGTCAAAAGAGGGGTGTTTTGATGGATTTTTGTCCCGGCAAAAGTGGTCCAATTTCAGGGTGATGTACGCACATGGTATCTATAAATGTGAGAGTGGCCCCCCCCGGGCGGACCTCCAGTCTCCACGTGTTGTAATCTATGAAGCCGCTCTCACACATGGCACCATCCTACAGCATGTTGTCTTCCCTCTATTCCCATTCACTTGGTAAACACAGAAAGGATATAGAATCACTGTGACTCCCGACTTGATCAGTGCGGTGACTCTCCCCAGGACTCTAACGTGACTCTTTAACCTCAGCAGGACTCTATAATGACTCTATAATGACTCCCTAAATTGGCCTAATGATTGGGAGTCACCTTAGAGTTGTGGGGAGAGTTACCTCAGTGATCGGGGCTGGACTCCAATTTGAGAGTTACAGTGATTCTACTTCTTTTCTCTGGGTAAACAGTTAGATATGACAACACCAAAAAGTAATATATTACTTACGGCCATCCCCCCCCCCCCCCCATGATGTGTGTCCATGTGTTCAACATCATCTGTGGGAGTTGTAATCTCCGTCCCCAATTCCCCTCCTCACAAAGACAGCTGGTATCAGTTAGTCTTCTCCCTGCTCACCCCCCCCCCCCCCCCACACACACACAGACCCCCCCCCCCCCTCACACAGACCTCCTCATACTGTGGGATCAGAGAGCAGAACGGAGCAGGATAATCACAACATGATGCCTTAAACCATGATGCAGTGACTGGCACTGCATTGCTGCATCATGCCGACCCTAAAATAGTGTATCGACCCAGTAGGAGCGTCATGATACTCCCCAGGGCTGCATCCATGCATCATGCCGCCAGAGGGCATGATGCATTACAGCAGTGTGCTGCCGTCACAGAGTTAACTCCGACCCCGGCCGTGTGACGGCGCTATCTGCCGCCGCCAGGTGGCGCCGTGTGATGGGTATAAGGGTATAGCGGGTTCTCACAAGGAAGCCGCCATCTTGTCCCCTCAGTCACCATTTTGTCCCAAAATATAGCCCCAGATTACTATTTTGCCCAAGCCGCCATCTTGTCCCCCTATACTTCCCCTCAGTAGTGACACTGACTCTTAGAGCCCCCACCACCTCTGTACTGGCCGTGTTTAGGGCTGTCATCGATACCCTAAGAATCAAAACACCGACATTTCCTGTATCGACAAGAGCATTTTATCGATACAGTATTTATAACACAGATAACCCTCTAATTAACAGCGGCAAGGAGTTACAACATATGATGTAGTCACTAAACAATTCTCAAATGTTTGTGTCTGATGGCGCCCCCCCCCCCCTCCATTTCCCCCTGTTCAAGTTGCCCCTGACTGGCACTGACTGCAGGGGCGGATCCAGGGGGGGGGGGGGGGGGGGTCCTGGGGGTCCGGACCCCCCCTTTTAGATTTTTTTAAAGATTTTTTTAATGATAATTTGATCCGCCGCGAGTCGTGGCGCGTCACTTTTCGGTACTTTGGTGTTTGGTGGACCCCCCCCCCCCCCCCTATTCAAATTCCTGGGTCGGCCCCTGACTACACAGCGGCAATCAGTTACAAAATAGTGGTGTTACAAGACAACTCTCAAATTGTGGTGTTTGTTGGACCCCCCTGTTCAAATTCCTGGCTCACTGGCACTGACTGCATACCTAGTACGCACCCAGGACATCCACCCCCTGCCGTCACCTGCAGCTGTGCGTCTCCTGGGTGTGTGGGGGGGGGGGGGGGGGGGCTGTTTAGGGACGAGTCATATTAGCTCGGGGCAGGGGGGGGGTCGGTGTATTTCCTGAACGCCCCCTCCCCCACGATGTTTGAAAAATGCACCCCGCGCACCCCCGACCCCCCCCCCCCCAAAAAAAAGAAAAAGAAACACGAAAAAAACCAAAAAAAAACAACAACACATATGCGCCTGTGGAATCGCCTGCAGTCGCCACTTTTCAAATGAACTGTATTTAGGCCTGCCCTCCCCCCCCCTCCACCCCCCACCCGTCGCCACCAAGTCCTCCAGCTGGCACTAAATGACCACTCCCTCAGTTTGTGGAGGGGTGCCGGCTGTGGGAGGCTGCGGGAGATAAAGCACGGCCAGCTCTTATCTCCGTCCGTACAGGAGGGAAGTCACCCGGGGACGAGCAGGGGGTGGGGGGGGGGGGCACTCCGCGGGGAAGCCTATGGAAATCTAGCTATGTGTGTCGTTGGTGTCTTTCGTACAGCTTGATTTTTTTAATTTTTTTTGGTTGGTTACAATTGCAATCCGAGACTAGCTTTTTACAGAGAGAAACAAAGAAACAAGGTCTTTGGCAGTATGACCCTAAATTCTGCCTGGAATAATTAGAAACTACCGGTAAGATAGAAAGGCGACGCGGTACATGCGCTTTAGAAGATTTTTGTTCCATTTTTTTTTCAATTTTAGGGTTTGAAATTTTGTCAAATTTTGTCCATACATTGATACATCAGCCTTACCCTTGGTACATGCAGACTTACCAGTGGAGAGTCAGTCAAGGTCTGCTATCAGTATAACATATGTAGAATATCTCTGCACCTCCCCAAAGCTAACGGGTGTATGAGATATATGAGTATGTTGTATCCAAGCTGTCAGATGGTACCCCCCCCCCCCCCCACACACACACACACAGACACACACAGACACAAACAGACACACGTGGTGTAAACGAGGGCATCAAACTGTTTTAAAGCGTGAAGACCAAGGAGTTGAATGACACAGCCCATGCAAGCACTACATGTATGCGGCCCTACTAAATAAATGTCTAGTAACCCTGTCTCTGCAACGGGAGGCTGAGATTCTGTCTCATGGCAGTAGCTGGACTGTCCAAAATGAGGAAAGTGGAAACTCTACACCCCACCACATGTGGTGTCTGGGAGGGGAGCTAAACATCTGGGATTACGTAAGAACTAGTAACACAACTCTGCTCTCTACTGTCAGAGGGGGATGTAGCAATATCCTTCTTTTTTTTTTGTTTAGAAAATCCCTTTGGATAGAACATGATTTCCAATAATGATGAAATAATTTATCAAGGGGGGGGGGGAGGCAAAGGTTTTGAAAATCCACCTATAGACAGGTCATTTTATATAAGTGACTCACCCAAATGAGAGATTATTTTTTGAGAGTTGATTATTATGCAGTTTTTTCCAGAGAATGCAAATCTGCCTGGGACCATCGTGAATTTTGCATATTAAGGTCCCTAATTAGCATATTCTAATTAGGTAGGCCGATAAGCAGGTTGGATATTCAAAAGTACAGTCAAATTGGTCCAAATCTTATTGAAAAGATAAACTAAAGATATATGCATAATTTCACTCACAAAATACCAGATGATAGAAACACATGATTCCCTGCAGGAAATAACCTTAAACTTGTTGAGATTCCGACCCAATACGCGGCATGAGTGGCACGCGGGTGTATCATTGTAACCTTATGACAAGGCGGTCTATGATTATCAGGCCCTTCAGAGAATAAGGTTGTGTACGGTAAATAGCCACAATGCTGATTCATATAGCTCACCTTCTGCCCTGACACCCCGGCTTCTCCTGTGCATTAATAATACTGCACAGCCCCTGTAACTCTACTACCCTTCAAGGACAGCATGATGTCCTAATGCATTATGCCCTTCGTCTCATGATGCATGAATGCGAGTAACTCACCAGTGCTTTATTTAAGCATCATGCCAACACTGGTAAACGGGGTTGAGAGGCATCCCTGAAGGGTCGGCATGATGCACCAGTGCAGCACTGGCGAGTAACTCGCCGCAACCCGCCGGGGCTCAGTGCAGAGCACAACAGCAGCCTATTTTTCCCATCTCTTACGTCAACCTGTTACATAACCTACACTGGGGCCCTGTACCTCTCCTTTTCTCACTGTCCCGGTCACCACAGACGCTCTGGGTGTCAGTCACAATACACATCCCAGCCTGGGACACTCTGAGACTGTTGTGCGGCTCTCTGGGGCTGCATTGGTGCTTCAGGATGCACGTATCTGTTAGCATCATGCCATCCTCAAAGGGTTAAAACAACCAGGAATACCAGCGGCAAGAGGTGATGGTCTGAGCTGTCTCCCCTGAGTAGACGCCCCATCAGACAGCACTGACATGCCACAGATGGTGGGGGGGGGGGGGTTACTTAGTTCTCAGCCAGCACCTCGCTCCCTCAGCCTCCCTGGGGGGGGGGGGGGGGGGCACTGAGGTATGTTTTGGATACCCACTGCAGCATGATATTGAGAAGAGGGAGCGGTCACTTGTCAAAAGGGCTAAAAAGAGGCGGTTACTCCATTTCAATGTTAAAAAGGAAGGGTGGTCACCCCCTAATCGGAGTGGGATTTAGGATATATAGGCTTTCTGGATTAAAGTTCCTTGAGTTATACAGCATTAATTGACCACAAAACTATGTATGATTGTTAGAGAGGGCCAATTGACAAGTTTGCAGTGATAATTGGTAAGTTTGTAGTGTTTATTGTTGAGTTTGCCATTGCTTTATCTGGATCTCAAACCTCAGTTTCCCCATATAAGGGCTGGGGGTCACTGTGCACATTTTTCCTCAATCTGAAAGGGAGGGGCGGTCAGAACACTGCCAGTGTGGAAAAGGGGGGTTGTAGGGCGGCAGTGGGTACTAGTAGTCACTTTCAAATAGTCAGTGCCCACCTCAGTACCTCAGCCTACTCCCACATGTCCCTCACATGGACTACGTGGTAACGTGTGGTATTCACTCAAAAAGTAAACTTGTCTCCAGACTCTTCAAAGTGACGGTCATAAAATAAATGAGTCAAAAACTTGTATGAGTGACAAGGAAGTGGGTCTTCTAGCTGGAGACCCACTCATGTGCCAGCCCAAAGCCTGACATTTGCCAGCTCCAGATTCTATTTGTGGCATGGTAGCCTGAGAGGTTAGACGACTTTTGACTCGTTCATTTTATGATAGTCACTCCGACGAGTCTGGAGACAAGTTTTTTTTTTCAGTGTTGTAGAACAGGCCCCGCACTCCCAAACATATACAGACACCATCCTCGTTATGGGGTTTCAAATACACCCCATTTTCAGAGAAAAAAGGTACCCTTATTATGGTGAAATAGTGGATTTAGAGTCCCAAAAAGTACCCCTTTTAAAAAAAAAACACGCTGACATTTAAGGCTGCCCTGTCTGTCTTCTGATAACAAGACCACCTTTCAGCGGAGGCAGTGTCAAATATGACCCCTCTCCACGGAATTCTTGTCAAATTCTTGTCAGTGCTGAGTCAGTGAAAAAGGACCCTTCTCTGCGTTTTCCATAACGTGGATGGCGTCATGATGGACATGGGAGTGCAGGACACACATGGTCGGCATGAGGGGAGCAGTAAGGGGTTTATCAGGCCCTGTCTGCCCCTCATACCCCCAGCATTCATCAACCGGGAACCCTGTAAGGACGGCATCATGCCCTGGGAGTCATGCTAATCTACTATCAGGCCTAAAAAAAGTTATGTTTCGGTAACATGGCCCAAAAAAAGAGGGTCGGTAGGTCGGAATTTTTTTTTTTTACATCTTCTTTTTTGTTAAAAAGGTGAATTTCAGTGGTAAAAACACCAAACATGTCCTAAAATTAACAAAAAAAATTACAAAAATGTCAAAAAAAATTATTAGGGTCGGAACACAACTTCAATGGCGCTGCATCATACCATCAAGCGGCCCAGGAGTGTATCAACCCGGTAGAGTCGGCATGATGCATGAATGCAGCCCTGGTGAGTCATCACCAGGGCTGCATTCATGCATCATGCCGACCAAGGCTGTAGTACATTAAAGCTGTGGGCTAAGGCAAAAAAAAGAGGTTTGTTTCAGGTAACATGGTCAGAAAATGTAGGGTCAGTAGGTCAGATTTTTTTTTTTTTTAACTTTTTCTTTTAAACATGAAAGTACTAGCCGGCCGCTCCGAAAACCTTAAAATTGTCAAAAAAAAGTAAAAATACCGACATTTCTTCAAAATTGCATTAAAAAAATGTGGGTCGGCCATGTTCTGATAGGGTCGGTCGGGTGACCTGAAAACAAACCTTTTTTAGGGGGGGCCTAATCCATGTATCCCAGGTCGGACATGAAAGGTGTGAGTACAGGAGTAGACTGGGAGGAGGTGAGGTCCACTCTCACTGGTAGTAATACAGCATGTAACTGAAGCCAGGCTTGGTGCCGCCATGACGCCTCCTCCTCGTCCTACTCTGGTAATGGGGACCGGGTCCTGTACAGACACCAGCACTAGGTCAAGGTCCTGGTGTAAGCCCTGGGCCGCCTACACTGATACTAAGTAATCTAAATGACTCGGCCGATTGGCGGCTCCAGGGGGGGGGGGGGGCGACGGGCCTCCCCCCCCCCCCCCCCATAAAAAGAAAATGAGAAAGAAAAGGGGGGGGGGGGAAGAGAGGAGAAAAGAGGGGGAAAAGAGAGAAGGGGACCATCCTGTCAGTACTAACTAACCTCGGTTGATCATATAGGGAACCAGAAATTGACTAACTAGGTGAGGTACTGTTGACTGATTTGTCACCAGTATTGACTAAGTTCTGGAGTGTGAAAAGTGTCAGTTCACATAACTTGGCTCTGGCTGTCAGAGGAACAGCCTACAGGTATGCAATTGTCACATCAAAATGTGGTGGACAAAACGGCTATATTTGGCAGCTATTGCCAGCTCACCTTGGGACACCTCTCGGGGGGGGGGGGGTACTCAGTATAGGAATGGGTACCAACTGCGGTAACAGCCCCAAAGAGATGTCGCTGTACGTGCGTCAGAGCAAAAAAAAAGGGGGGGGGGGCTGTTAATCACTGGAAAGTACTAAATCAGGGGCTGTTACAATTGAAATAAAAATAATGAATCCTTAAATATCATGACTTGAGGAATCAATATAATTCCAAAATAACCTCACATATAATGGAAGAGGCCACTTAACAGTGGGCTGTCATCTGAATTCTTAGGAAATAGGGAGCTGTAAAAAGATTCACATTTTCAGGGGGCTTTCAAATGACCAAATAGGGGGGCTGTAGTTTCGCATTGGTACCTAGCATCAAAGAGTTCAGGCTGGAGCCTCTAATAGTTGACGATGCAAGATGGCATGGGTACCACCTAGACCCTACACACAGACAGTAGTAGGGCCTGGTAGGGGGTGGTTACATACAGACTGGGGTGTAGAGGTGGGGTGTGATGGAGGCACCAGCTACTAGACCCTACACACAGACAGTAGTAGGTCCTGGTAGGGGAGGGTTACATACAGACTGGGGTGTAGAGGTGGGGTGTGATGCCCTACACACAGACAGTAGTGGGTCCTGGTAGGGGGGGGGGGGGTACATACAGACTGGGGTGTAGAGGTGGGGTGTGATGGAAGCACCAGCTACTAGACCCTACACACAGACAGTAGTAGGTCCTGGTAGGGGGGGGTTACATACAGACTGGGGTGTAGAGGTGGGGTGTGATGGAGGCACCAGCTACTAGACCCTACACACAGCCAGGAGTAGGGCCTGGTAGGGGAGTGATGTACATGTAGTGTGTAGACTGAGGTGTAGAGGTGGGGTGTGATGGAGGCACCAGCTACTAGACCCTACACACAGACAGTAGTAGGTCCTGGTAGGGGAGGGTTACATACAGACTGGGGTGTAGAGGTGGGGTGTGATGGAGGCACCACTAGACCCTACACACAGACAGTAGTAGGTCCTGGTAGGGGAGGGTTACATACAGACTGGGGTGTAGAGGTGGGGTGTGATGGAGGCACCACTAGACCCTACACACAGACAGTAGTGGGTCCTGGTAGGGGAGGGTTACATACAGACTGGGGTGTAGAGGTGGGGTGTGATGGAGGCACCACTAGACCCTACACACAGACAGTAGTAGGTCCTGGTAGGGGAGGGTTACATACAGACTGGGGTGTAGAGGTGGGGTGTGATGGAGGCACCACTAGACCCTACACACAGACAGTAGTGGGTCCTGGTAGGGGAGGGTTACATACAGACTGGGGTGTAGAGGTGGGGTGTGATGGAGGCACCAGCTACTAGACCCTACACACAGACAGTAGTAGGTCCTAGTAGGGGAGGGTTACATACTGACTGGGGTGTAGAGGTGGGGTGTGATGGAGGCACCAGCTACTAGACCCTACACACAGACAGTAGTAGGGCCTGGTAGGGGAGGGTTACATACAGACTGGGGTGTAGAGGTGGGGTGTGATGGAGGCACCAGCTACTAGACCCTACACACAGACAGTAGTAGGTCCTGGTAGGGGAGGGTTACATACAGACTGGGGTGTAGAGGTGGGGTGTGATGGAGGCACCAGCTACTAGACCCTACACACAGACAGTAGTAGGTCCTGGTAGGGGAGGGTTACATACAGACTGGGGTGTAGAGGTGGGGTGTGATGGAGGCACCAGCTACTAGACCCTACACACAGACAGTAGTAGGTCCTGGTAGGGGAGGGTTACATACAGACTGGGGTGTAGAGGTGGGGTGTGATGGAGGCACCACTAGACCCTACACACAGACAGTAGTGGGTCCTGGTAGGGGAGGGTTACATACAGACTGGGGTGTAGAGGTGGGGTGTGATGGAGGCACCAGCTACTAGACCCTACACACAGACAGTAGTGGGTCCTGGTAGGGGGGGGTTACATACAGACTGGGGTGTAGAGGTGGGGTGTGATGGAGGCACCACTAGACCCTACACACAGACAGTAGTAGGTCCTGGTAGGGGAGGGTTACATACAGACTGGGGTGTAGAGGTGGGGTGTGATGGAGGCACCACTAGACCCTACACACAGACAGTAGTAGGTCCTGGTAGGGGAGGGTTACATACAGACTGGGGTGTAGAGGTGGGGTGTGATGGAGGCACCAGCTACTAGACCCTACACACAGACAGTAGTGGGTCCTGGTAGGGGGGGGTTACATACAGACTGGGGTGTAGAGGTGGGGTGTGATGGAGGCACCACTAGACCCTACACACAGACAGTAGTGGGTCCTGGTAGGGGAGGGTTACATACAGACTGGGGTGTAGAGGTGGGGTGTGATGGAGGCACTACTAGACCCTACACACAGACAGTAGTGGGTCCTGGTAGGGGGGGGGGGTTACATACAGACTGGGGTGTAGAGGTGGGGTGTGATGGAGGCACCACTAGACCCTACACACAGACAGTAGTGGGTCCTGGTAGGGGGGGGTTACATACAGACTGGGGTGTAGAGGTGGGGTGTGATGGAGGCACTACTAGACCCTACACACAGACAGTAGTGGGTCCTGGTAGGGGAGGGTTACATACAGACTGGGGTGTAGAGGTGGGGTGTGATGGAAGCACCAGCTACTAGACCCTACACACAGACAGTAGTAGGTCCTGGTAGGGGAGGGTTACATACAGACTGGGGTGTAGAGGTGGGGTGTGATGGAGGCACCAGCTACTAGACCCTACACACAGACAGTAGTAGGTCCTGGTAGGGGAGGGTTACATACAGACTGGGGTGTAGAGGTGGGGTGTGATGGAGGCACCAGCTACTAGACCCTACACACAGACAGTAGTAGGTCCTGGTAGGGGAGGGTTACATACAGACTGGGGTGTAGAGGTGGGGTGTGATGGAGGCACCAGCTACTAGACCCTACGCACAGACAGTAGTGGGTCCTGGTAGGGGAGGGTTACATACAGACTGAGGTGTAGAGGTGGGGTGTGATGGAGGCACCAGCTACTAGACCCTACACACAGACAGTAGTAGGTACTGGTAGGGGAGGGTTACATACAGACTGGGGTGTAGAGGTGGGGTGTGATGGAGGCACCAGCTACTAGACCCTACACACACACAGTAGTAGGTCCTGGTAGGGGGGGGGGTACATACAGACTGGGGTGTAGAGGTGGGGTGTGATGGAGGCACCAGCTACTAGACCCTACACACAGACAGTAGTAGGTCCTGGTAGGGGAGGGTTACATACAGAGGTGTAGAGGTGGGGTGTGATGGAGGCACCAGCTACTAGACCCTACACACAGACAGTAGTAGGTCCTGGTAGGGGGGGGGGGGTTACATACAGACTGGGGTGTAGAGGTGGGGTGTGATGGAGGCACCAGCTACTAGACCCTACACACAGACAGTAGTAGGTCCTGGTAGGGGAGGGTTACATACAGACTGGGGTGTAGAGGTGGGGTGTGATGGAGGCACCAGCTACTAGACCCTACACACAGACAGTAGTAGGTCCTGGTAGGGGAGGGTTACATACAGACTGAGGTGTAGAGGTGGGGTGTGATGGAGGCACCAGCTACTAGACCCTACACACAGACAGTAGTAGGTCCTGGTAGGGGGGGGGGTTACATACAGACTGGGGTGTAGAGGTGGGGTGTGATGGAGGCACCAGCTACTAGACCCTACACACAGACAGTAGTAGGTCCTGGTAGGGGAGGGGTGTACATGTAGTGTGTAGACTGAGGTCTAGAGGTGGGGTGTGATGGAGGCACCAGCTGCAGCCCTGGTCCTGATTAGAAACAAAGTGGTAGCAACTAACGGTCCTGTACCAGCCGCCACAACCGGCATGTTAACCCTCTCATGTCAGCAGGCTGCTTTAACGTGGATACCAGTACCCTATAGTTGATATTCAATTCAATTCAATTCAAATCTTTATTTTAGACTCTATCGTAGTACAAAAGGTCCATAGGCTATAAAAACACACTTACATATAGATACAGATAAAGGAATACAGTTGAGGAAGATGAAAGTGTATGTACAAATCTTGATACCAGCATCTCCAGATATGAGATGTGTACTGGGTATCACTTCTTGGATCCACCAAGCTTTTGATCAACTCATTTTTTGACCCCGTCAGTCAACATATGAAACTGTGTGTTAGTCTTCTAATTGTAGCATGTCGGAAGAGCACAAATAGCAAAAGTCTCACCGGCACTAGCATATCTTGGAATGCCAAGTAACATACGGAGTGCATCATTGTACGCTACCGTTAACATGATGTGATGCATGGATGCAGCCCTGACGAGTAACTCAACGGTGCTGCATCTAGGCATCATGCCGACCCTACAGGGTTGATACACTCCTGAAAAGTCGCTAGGACCAATGCAGCGCTGGTGAATAACACAACGGTGCTGCATTCAGGCATCAGGCAGGCCCTATGGGGGTTGATACACTCACTATGATGGACCAATGCAGGGCTGGTGATACACTCCTTAGTGCATCATGGCGGGAGATAAACATGGCGCATTGAGTACACAGAGGGTTAAATAACAACAGAGTTCCCGCCTATCTCCGGAGCAGCTCACGGAGCAGCTCACGGCGCGGGGGGAGCAGATGGTACTGCTCACGGTGAGGGTGTGTGTGTGTGTGTGGGGGGGGGGGGGTGGCAGGCGTGTAGGGCGGCAGCTGGGGCGGCACGTAACCACTACCAGCAGCTCACAGCTGTGCCCCATCCTCCTACCCCACATACCTCCACAACACTCCATACCAAAGCCTGAGACTGGGTGTAACCCTCTAGTCACAGCATGGCGCCTTAAAGGGATCCCTTCATCCACAGAAAGAGCTGTCAGGGTTTCAGTGGAGGAGGGAAGCTGGAGATGCAATGTTACGTAATACCACATGCCTATCACCCCTCCTGGTGTGAGGGCCTGGAGGGCTGCCCACCACACTAGAAAGAGTCATCAAACACCATCACACTGTATTATATATCAGATCTATTTGTTTTAGAATCAAAGTATGTGATGCCAACAAATCTGATACAGAACACAGTGTGATGGTGATTGGAGATTCTTATCTAGTTTTGTGGGTAGCCCTCCAGACCCTCACACCAGGAAGGGTGATAGGCATGTGGTATTATGTAACGTTGCATCTCCAGCTTCCTTGCTCCTCTGAAAGTCCCTAGACCTTGGCATCCCATTCTGTGGATGAAGGGCTTCCTGCCCATCAAAAGAAATCATGATTAATGGTAAGAAATGTGACATGTTACTGTGTCACAAAATGCCTTGTATCTTACCAGGAAGACTGACTTATGAGATGTGAGATCCAGATGCAGCTGGTGCTGCCACCTGGCGGGCTGTGTTCTGTCAGTGTGAGGGTGTGGGGCATGTGGCGGGGTTTGTTTGGGGAGGCTGAAGGAGATACGGTAAATGTACATATTTTTGCTGGTATAAATTTTCGCGGATTTGCTAAAAAGTACAATTTCACTGGGATTTGAATTTGCAGATTTTGATAGGTGGTAGTACTGGAGCTATATTGGATAAATTTTCACTCCGTACATATTTTCGCTGATTTTAAAATCCGCGAAATCCGCGGAAATATGTCCAGCGCGAAAATATCTACATTTACAGTTGCTGGTGTGTGTTTGGGGTCTGGGTGGAGGTACACATTAGATATACATGTATCTGGGTGGTCGTGGGGGATGAGACCCTACATTGTGTAGGTGACAGCAGCCTTGTTATCTTTAACTGACAATTCTAGGACACCAAAGTGGCCTTGTTTCTGTGTAGAAAGGTCTCATTGTGTACTGGCCGCCTGATCCATTAAGTACGTGTGGGGGGGGGGGGGGGGTCCCCAATGATATAGGTATAGGGAAAAGCGTGACAAAGGGGTGAGGGGGTATGTTTCATAATACCACATGTCTATCACCCCTCCTGGTGTGAGGGCCTGGAAGGCTGCGAACAATACTAGATAAGAATCTCCAAGCACCATCTGCCAATGTGGCTTCCACTCCAGATCTCTCCCAATGTGGCTTCAACCCCAGAACTCTCCCAATGTGGCTTCCAGCCCCAGAACTCTCCCAATGTGGCGCTTCAACCCCAGAACTCTCCCAATGTGGCTTCAACCCCAGAACTCTGCCAATGTGGCTTCCAGCCCCAGAACTCTGCCAATGTGGCTTCCAGCCCCAGAACTCTCCCAATGTGGCTTCAACCTCAGAACTCTCCCAATGTGGCTTCCACCCAAGAGCTCTCCCAATGTGGCTTCAACCCCAGAACTCTCCCAATGTGGCTTCCACCCAGAACTCTCCCAATCTGGCTTCAACCCCAGAACTCTGCCAATGTGGCTTCCACTCCAGATCTCTCCCAATGTGGCTTCAACCCCAGAACTCTCCCAATGTGGCTTCAACCCCAGAACTCTCCCAATGTGGCTTCAACCCCAGAACTCTCCCAATGTGGCTTCAACCCCAGAACTCTCCCAATGTGGCTTCCAGCCCCAGAACTCTCCCAATGTGGCTTCAACTCCAGAACTCTCCCAATGTGGCTTCAACCTCAGAACTCTCCCAATGTGGCTTCCACCCAAGAGCTCTCCCAATGTGGCTTCAACCCCAGAACTCTGCCAATGTGGCTTCCACCCGAGAACTCTCCCAATGTGGCTTCAACCCCAGAACTCTGCCAATGTGGCTTCCACTCCAGATCTCTCCCAATGTGGCTTCAACCCCAGAACTCTGCCAATGTGGCTTCAACCCCAGAACTCTCCCAATGTGGCTTCAACCCCAGAACTCTCCCAATGTGGCTTCCAGCCCCAGGACTCTCCCAATGTGGCTTCAACACCAGAACTCTCCCAATGTGGCTTCAACCCCAGAACTCTCCCAATGTGGCTTCAACCCCAGAACTCTCCCAATGTGGCTTCAACCCCAGAACTCTCCCAATGTGGCTTCCAGCCCCAGAACTCTCTCAATGTGGCTTAAACTCCAGAATTTTCCCAATGTGGCTTCAACCTCAGAACTCTCCCAATGTGGCTTCCACCCAAGAGCTCTCCCAATGTGGCTTCAACCCCAGAACTCTCCCAATGTGGCTTCAACCCCAGAACTCTCCCAATGTGGCTTCAACCCCAGAACTCTCCCAATGTGGCTTCAACCCCAGAACTCTCCCAATGTGGCTTCAACCTCAGAACTCTCCCAATGTGGCTTCCATTCCATAACCCTCCCAATGTGGCTTCCACTCCAGAACTCTCCCAATGTGGCTTCCAGCCCTAGAGCTCTCCCAATGTGGCTTCCACCCCAGAACTCTCCCAATGTGGCTTCCAGCCCCAGAACTCTCCCAATGTGGCTTCCACCCAGAACTCTCCCAATGTGGCTTCAACACCAGAACTCTCTCAATGTGGCTTCAACCCCAGAACTCTCCCAATGTGGCTTCAATCAACCTGGAAATCGTGTGTGGCTTTGTGTGGGTTGACTAGGCCTATTCACCATGACAACTGAGGGTTAAAAAAATTACATATTTACAACTTACCGAATAGTGTAGAGCAGTGTAGAGATACAATGGTCACTCACCTGCAAATACACAATATACATGAGTAAAAAGTCAATTACTACCGTAAAACCTCGCGTATAAGTCTAACTCGCGTATAAGCCGCACCCCAAGTTTAGTGCGATCCTATAAGCCGCAGAGGCCATCTGAAAATTGTTAAATTGGTAGTGTAGTATACTTATAAAAACTCTCGTATAAGCCGCACCCTCTATAGGCATGTTTGGTATCAAAAGAAAGCTGAGTCTGATTCGCGTACAAGCCGCGGCTTATATGCGAGGTTTTACGGTACAGACGTACTGTCATGTGTGTTACATTTATGATATACCATTTGAAAGATTATTCTCCTAATATGAGATTCTTGCAAACAAAACCGTTACAAACAATGTCATGAGGATTCCACTAAAATCAGAGTAAACTTTATCATGAAACAGTCCCCCTTCCTTGCCGCATGGGTGTGGCTACTCCATAGCTGAGCACTCACCATAAGCCCAGACTCCACTAGGGCGGCACAGTGTTCTGCGAAACGATGCGATCTTTTTTCATGTTTTGATTTTCACATTTTCCTTCATTTCGCTTCATTTCGCTACATTTCGCTTGGTTTCGTTTGGTTTCGCGTCAGTTTCGCGTCAGTTTCGCGTCAGTTTCGCCCTGCTACTGGCGTTACATAGGGCGACACTGCCGCGAAATGAGGCGAAATGAAGCGAAATGAGGCGAAATGAAGGAAAATGTGAAAATCAAAATATGAAAAAAGATCGCATCGTTTCGCAGGTAGGTGTGTCGCCCCAGTGGAGCCCGGGCTATACGGGGCCCTGTTCCCCCATGGACCCACATCTACCACCAGGACACCCTCTGCTGTAAGGCCCCCATGTCTCATGGTATCATTTGAAGAACGTATTTGTGTTCATGATGTCCATATAAATGTGCGTGTAGCTTTTTAAATCATTCTGATGATTACAAATACATTAGATATAGAGAGAATCAGGCCTGGATACCCTCTTTTTAATAGTGACGGGTCCCCTTATTCTATTTGGTGTATATAAATGTGTAGTAGTGTAGGCCAAATGTAGTGAGGGTAGACTGTACTCACTTGTATATTTACAGGTGAATTCACCCAGACCTCTACCGCCCACCAGTCCACTACATCCATATGTCCCAGCCAACCAAGTCATCTTATTCAGGAGTTTAAAATACTGTGGAAATAGAACATCTGCTGATGGAAAGTACCCGCTGGCATCCACAGGGGAGAAAGTCATACCCACACCCATCAAGGAAGTCATCTCACTCCAGAGTTTAAAAAAGCATATTTACAGATGAACATTGCAGTTGACCTTCACTTCCTCCAATTTGAGAAATGCAAAGGGAAATGTCTTAAGAAGGAAATTATTTGAGGAACATTTATCGCCAACCAGTCCACTACATCCATATGTCTCAGCCAACCAAGGCATTTTATTCAGGAGTTAGAATACTGTTGAAATAGAACATCTTCCGATGAAAAGTACCCGCTGGCATCCACAGGGGAGATTCATACCATCTGTTTCTAATACGGAAATCCCGTTGAGAGATATTTCTGACAACATACTTCAGTATTCTGGTTTTCTGCTGGACTATGTCCACTATGAGTTGATGCACGCATGCAATGGGGGGGGGGGGGTCCCTATTGCCCATGTCATTTGTAAGAAATGCCCATGTCACCCTGTCGATTTTAAGAAGTCCCATGTCACTATATTCATCCACAGGGGAGATTCATACCATCTGTTTCTAATACGGAAATTCCCGTTGAGAGTTTGCAGCCTAGCTCCACATCCTACACTAGCCTTCAGTTCCCACACAAGGAAGTCATTTCAAAGTAGAATATCTGCAGATGGAAATACCCACAGGTTTAACTAATGTACACATAGGAAATGCAAATTACAAGGCACTTTCATATTACTCTAGGGAATTCTCTTATTCACGCTAGGATTGAGCAAAGGAATATTGGTGAATAGACAGAAATATAAATCCAATTTCCGACAACATGCTTCGGTATTCTGGTTTTCTGCTGGACGAGGTCCACAATGAGTTGATTTCCCATGCCATAGGGGGGGGGGGGGGCTTGGAAAGCCTGAGCACTGCTGGCAAGTCCCCTGGGCATGGTCTTGTACCTATACTTTTTGGTCCTAGTGAGAAAGGCTGTGATGTCCCTGACATCCTCTCTAATTGGTATCTGGAAGTACCCTTGTTGGGCATCCATTTTAGAGAACACGGCAGGTCGCATCTCACCAATCATTTCTAGGCTGTCGTCTGCTCGTGGGGATGTGAGCGCTTGGTTGATGGATTGGAAATTTACGTATCTTAAATCTGTCAATAATCCGTAACCCTGCCCGTTCATTTTCAATTTCAAGTCGTTCAGCTTTGTGCGGGGCCATTCTGAAAAGGGGTCCTCATTGCCCATGTCATTTGTACGAATTGCCCATGTCAGTACATGTCACTGTATCGATTTTAAGAATTGCTCAAAGTCCATGTCACTTTATTCTTATTCCTCATGTCGTGTATCAGTGATAGGAATTAATCAATTTATTCCCAAGGGTACACATTTATGCTAGACAATGGCCACCTGCAGGGGAAATGGTGAGTGCCCATGTCGCCATGTTGAATTTAGCTCAGAATACGGAGCCTGTGATAGAGCTAGATTCCAATGTATTGTATCTTTACTTGTAATAGGGTAGGCGAGAAAAACCCTGTTACAAGCCTCTATGCTACATATACTAGTACATAACCCATAGTGGCATGACTTGACATGACTTTAGTATAAAGTACCAGTACACCGTGAGTCCACACGTCCCCTATGGCCTGTAGCCTGTATAGCCGGCAGCAGGATGAGTTACTCAGTGTCTACATGGGGGCCGTGACCCACATGTGTTATAATGAGGTACACCACACATAGGGGTCTGTACACCATATATAGGGGCCTCTGGGCACACATACAGGCCGGTATGGACACCATTAGAGGCAATACATTGACACTGATGTTATATATGCAGCCTCTGTCTCATTCTCTTACTCCGTAGATCTTGGTCCAGCAGGGGGCAGAGGAGGCGCGGAGGTGGGGAATAAACATGCCCCCCACCCCCCCCCACCCCCCCCAAAAAAAAACCACCAAAAAACAAACAAAAAACACGAAAAAAACAACGTATTCCCTACACTATAACAAACAAAATAAAACTGGGCTTCCAATCAGAACTAAAGGGGTCCAAAACACTACTTTTCTATGCTGTTCCTATATAAATGATAAGTTTGTGTATGACTGTGCTCCATCATGCATACCGGTAAGTACTCATTCCATAGCAGAAGTGGTTCTGTCTGCATAGATTGAGCAGCTCACCAGCTGTGGGCTGAGCTGCTCTGTGAGAACACACAGGCCGCTAGCTGTGAGGTTAGACTTGCTCAAGTCCTAGAATTTGAATAAAGACAAATATATACTTTTCTCAACTATACTTTTCTCAACTGTCTAATTCTAACAATCAGGGGAGGGGAGGAGGAGGGAGGGGTAGTGTGTAGCGGAGTAGAGTTCTCACTGATGCAGGCCAGTCTACTGTGAGGTGTGTGTGTGGGGGGGGGGGGGGGGGGGTGTTGCACACATACATGTGTGGGGCTGGTCCCTCACCTGTACATTCCTGACGGAGCCTGTGTGCTGAGTGTGGCAAGCCATTCGTTCACCCCCAATATCCAAGTTTCAGTATTTGTTGTTGAAAATGCAAAATGAAGTTTTTGCCAAACTCCCTTTTCCTACAAGGACAACTCCGATATCGGCATTTAAAACTTAATTTCGATATCTGAGTAATAAACTCTGATATCGGAGTTGTATGGAGTTCTATCTGTGATATGAGGTTGGAAACAATATCCGATATCGAGGGTGAACAAAAGGCCTGCCATAGCACTGTGAGGGGGAGGGGGGGGGGGTGGCGGCAGGTGCGGGGGGCACACGTGTTCCGTGTGACGGCGTCCACCCGGCGTCTCCCCACCAGGTGGCGTCACGTGCCGGCCGCCGCTCGGCAACACTCGGCACTCTCCGCCAACCCTCGGGGCACTTCGGTACTTTACGGAACAGCTGACTACTAAAGGTTGCCCATGGCGCTCATAGGTCGGGAAGTTGGCAGGGATGGGTAACGTGAAAGGTTGGGGGCCAGCCCGGGGGGGGTAGTCACTCTATGTTGGTAACTACCCACCTCCAAACTACCGCACCCACCAAATGCAGAATGTGACCGCCTGCCTTTCCTCACATAACCTACCGCCCATGGTATTTCAGTGCTAACCGCCCTGGAAATGGACTGTCCAACCACAGAGACCTAGGGATTCAGGGGAGGAGATGCATGATTATGAGGGTTAAGGAGGCTAGGAGGCGGCAGGGGACGGCCAGGAGGCGGCAGGGGAAGGGTGGTTGGTCCTGGTCACTCCCAGAAAGTATACACAGCCATAACGAGGGAACAGGCTGACCATCCCCAACACCCCTTCCATGGCAGGACATCCCTAGGGTATGGATAGAAGACAGTTTAATAGTAAAGCAAGCAAAGTACACAGACCCCCTCTCCCCCCCCCCCCCCCCCAGTCAGTGTGACTACTCTCATACCATCCCTCATATTTCACCTTAATTTCATCTCCACATCTCCCTTTGTTCTAATGGCTGTGTAAACCTTACAGCCTGGATGCTAATTACAAAATGAAAGGGTGACACATCATAGAGTAGCCCATATACCTCAGTTGCTATACATGTACTAATCCATACACTTTTCAAAATGCCTCCTTTGAGCAAATACAGACATACAGGTTAACAAAGGAGTGTGAAAAGAGAGGGGTTTACCATTATTCTCATGTACACTTAAATACAACTCAGTTACCGCCCCCTATTTTTGAGTTGTCATTTTTTTAACAACAGGTTGGTGAGTTTGGAGGGGTAAAAAGTTTCGACCAGGGGGGGGGGCAATGTCAAAGAGCCCGATCACTCCCTTACCGCCCCCTATTTCTGCGTTACCGCCCCCTATTTTTGAGGCCCACCGCCCCCGCTTTCTAGGGCCGTTTGGAGGTGGGTACCCATTTCCGATCTGAGTACCCCCCCCGGGGGGGCCAGCAAATACCAATGTACGCGGACAGAAACGGTCGGGGGTCTATATATGGGATCGTTGGATGCTGCATAAGATGTCGTCTGGAGGGCAGCCCTGTATCATTGGGGACTCTGGGGGGCACCCTTAACCATTGGGGGATCTTATCTTGTTGTGATGATGTAATCTAGGTCATGTTATGATGATCTAATCTAGGTCATGTTATGATGATCTAATCAGTGGGGATTAGATAAGGATGATAAAGTTTGTTATGTTTTCATAATGTAGGTCATGTCATCATGTTGCATTCTGGAGGTTGAACTAATGGACACTGGATATATGAATACGTGTTCTTAGGAAGGTCTATGTGTATATTACACAGCCCTACACCCCTCCTCCTGTAGCAAGTCAGCTCCCGGTAGTAGTAGTAGTAGTAGTGGTGTCCCACCCACACACCCCTCTAGTACCCGGACTCCCTCCACTCACAGTCCACCACACATGGTGGTGAGTCTGTATACACGTACACCAGTAGTACTAGTAGAGCCCCCAGTGTCCCCTCCTCCAGTGTCCTGACGAGACTTGACGGCGTACTACTACTACACACACACACGTCCCCACCCCCTCCCCCACTCCTCTCCCTGTGCTCCTGTGATGGACATCCCGTGAGGTTCCCAGTTCTTGTGGTGTTTATAAGCTAGTTATAATGTGAATATTATGTGTATAGTGTAGTTAAAAGAATGGTCGTTTTGTACAGTGTTTTAGACTAGTTTTAATGTGAACATTATGTCTAAATTATTGGTAAATGAATGTGACTTCTTGTAGCCTTTTTAGGCTACTTTTAACGTGAACTTTATGCTCATATTGAGGCAAACATATTGGAGAGTCTATGGCGTTTCTATGCTGTATTATATATGGAAATAAAGTCTATAAAATTTGTATATTGTCTAGAATGTTTAGAGTGGTTTCATGCGTTTTTTCTCGTCAAAATGATGTTTAAAATGTTGGTAAATGAATGGGAGTGTTTATGACGACTCTGTACGTTCTATAGATCTATATGACAGCACCCCTCTTCCTAATACTACCCCTGTCCACTACATCCTGTCCCTGTCCCAACTTAACACACCGCCCTCCTACTGTAGTGCTGTCCAGTAGGAACGTTTCCTTCTCCACACATATTCTCTGACTGTATATGGCTAGGGTACAATGTGTATACATCTGTTTGGAGAGTGTGTTTGCGTAATACCCCCCTCCCTCCCTCCTCCTCACACCTCCCTGTATACACGTACGCCGCGCCTACCGTGTTGCCGCCATCAGGACCCTGGATGCTCCTCCCGGTTACTACAGCAGGTGCATGCGCTGTGCCCTTATCCGGTGAGGATGGCTTATGGGGTTCAAAGTGTTATAATCAGTGTCGTCTTTTAATGCATACACATACATGGTTAGTATAGGTAGATAGTAACAGTGTGGTGTTAGGACTTAAGGTAGTCGTTCTGTGATAGTATTGCTCTAATGATAGATACAAGCCTAATCCGTGGGATTTATTATGTACATTTAGGGGTGTCAACTTTGAAAACGTTGATCACAGGACATAAAAGCTATGGCTTAAAAATATTGATAAAGTATGAGTGCATTCTGTAAATCCACCTGCAGTTATTTACTCAGATGTTTGGACACTGTTGTAACGACTGTAGATGAAGGAAAACTATGGATTGACTGCTAAAATGACAACTACAATAGAAATACTATTAATGACGTTTTTTTAAACACTGTGCATATCATGAACACTTAATGAGTAAAGTACCATATAAAAAACGCCTCCTTTTTGCAGTCTGTCATTATGGTCTCTGACTAGTTACAACAATGGAGTCTCTGACATTTCTCTATATATTTACCTTGGTTATAGTCACAAATGGACAATGGATTAACTGTGGATCGCCCTGCCTTTGTAAATGCTCAGCTGATGGGAGACAAACTGTCTGCATTGGAGAGAATATACGTTTTATTCCTACATTTAGTAGGGTTACTTATTGGTTGACAAAGGAACTGTTGATTAGAAATACAAACATCACGAGTCTAAAACATCTAACACTGAAGACATGGCGCTCTTTGGACAAGGTTTTTATTCATAGTAACAATAAATTGATGAATTGCACAGCGGAAAAGGCACGACTTCTAAAAGAGGCAAATGGAATGAAAATAATATATATACAGTGTGGCTTCTCTCCTATTACAGTCATGACTACTGGATCTTGGATAAATAGTACAGTAAGGGACAATAATACGACAATGACACCTACTGGAAATAATGATGAAACAACAGTGTTCTGGGTTGTCCCCCTTGTCGTTTTTACAGTGGTTGTGGTTGCTATTTCTATTGTTATATACATATACAAAAGATGCACAAGAAAACATCAAACTACTCCTATTATAAACAAAATATATTGTCCCACTACTACTGATCTTTAAAAGTACTTGGCACCCCATGAAACTTCTAGGATGCTGTAAGAGGTCAGTGTGAGGGGCAGTCTTGGACACGAGGGTACATGCACCCATACACACACTGCCTGTTGACAAAGCACCACTGGAGTTATATTCCACCTTAAACATGGGATATATTAGTATTCTTTTGCTATCTATATGCATGCTAAATGTTAGTGCATCTTTCAAGTGTGGGAGGTGCACTTGTTTTCTAGAGACACAACGGATTATGTGTGTTGGACAACATTTGAGAAGGTTTCCAGAACTGAAAGGTGTGAATGGATATGTTACACTAGATATGAGAAACAATTACATTCGTTGGATACCAGCTCATATCATGTCTCGGTTCTTACACATAGACTTGAGAGGAAACCCTTTAGACTGTTCTAAGCAGGGAGTACTAGGACCACGGATCAAGCAAGATACATGTAGTAGATCAGTCATTAAAAACATGACAAAAACGGAGCCTGTCAGTGATAACAGAAAGATTTCACCTTCTCCATCAAAGAAGACACTGGATACCATATCATCACCTGACCAACCTCTACTGACTATAGCCCTATCTACTACGGGAGTTATAGCTTTGTGCATATCATGTACATCTGTGTTGGGACTTTATATACGTTGGAGACGCCATAAACTAACATCTAAACAGCAGGACAATGTGTATGAGTATGTGGAGGGTAATGTGACAGAGTCAGAGGTATCTGGACATCGAATTGTGACTGATGATGAGATGGATATAGAGCAGTCCCTGCCTGTGAGAGAGCACGTGGTTGTACATGTAGATGTACACCCTCCTCCACAGGACCCTGACTACCTCCTCCCGGTTCCCACTACACAGGCACCAGGACAATCTCCACCCATGGACCCCGTGACTGAGGCCTCACACTCTCCAGACACCACCACTGCTACTGCAGGAGTACCTACAGGACTACTGGTCCGTGATGGTACACACCTACACTCTCCAACCAGAACCACTGGTAGTCACCCACCCCACACGTGTAGGATCAGGAGGAGGGGTGAGAGGTCTACTCCCTACAAGAGACCGGATGTACCCCTCCCCCGACCACCCCCTCCACCTCCTGCTAAACGTTCTATCAAAAGAAAGACAACTTTTAAGAATAGGGAAGATGCTAAAAAGATGAAGAAATCATGCAACTAAATAAACATGGTTATGTAGACGTGGTTATACCAAACAGGAACACTCATATAGGTTTCTAGCATAGACATACTCGTGTTGCTTATAAAACACTGGACACATACATTGATTCATGAATATTCCTAGTATAGACATAGACCATAGAGATACATGGATTAGCACATAAAGACTCTCAGTATAGGTCTACATTGCGTTTTTATATACTAGACACATATCATCTGATCTCTTGATACATGTATACGTTGTCACAATTAGGCACATGTGATTGAAAATGTTTTTATAACTAACTCTTGTAGACATTATATACTCAAGAAAAGACGATTTTGATTATTTTGAGACATGTAGATGTACATGTTGAGGTCCCTGGCTACACATGGGAACATATGGTACATGTGTATATAGAGTGTTCGCATGATTAATATAACTACAATTAGTAATCATTATATATCCAAGTGAAACTAATTTTAATACATGTGTAGACATTATTCATCAAAATCAAAACGTTTTCTTGGTCAGGGTTACATGTAGTCTTATGACTACACATGTGTGTTGACACAGACATAAACCACATAACACACGTATAGCACTAGTCTATTTTACAAAGAGACACTTTGCACATGTATGGTCATTATATATCCGAGTGATATCAGTTATTGTTTAGTTGATAGCTAGACATTTTAGTTTGTAATAAAAGATATTTTGTAACCCAAAACTTTACCAAATCGATATTTTTAATAAGAATTGCACTTTTAATTATATTCATATCTAACCACCAGGGGACTGCCCCATGAGTTAGTAGCATGCCAATCATGTAACACAACGTATTCTACTGGTCAATTGCATGGAAATACTGATAA
This sequence comes from Harmothoe impar, assembly GCA_947462335.1. NCBI lineage: Eukaryota > Metazoa > Annelida > Polychaeta > Phyllodocida > Polynoidae > Harmothoe > Harmothoe impar. The sequence continues at coordinate 28,055 of CANHQG010000332.1, forward strand.
GAGCAACAGTTGGGCGGAGCCTATCTCATCCAGGGAGGATAAAAAGGCCAGTGACCCACGCAGATATCATCAGTAATTATCTTGGCTTTGACAGAGTCAGATAACTGTTATTTTACCTGCACCAGAAGCATCTAAAGGAGGACGTGTCTTTGGATCTGTGACCACTGCAAGGTAAGTCATTTCTTATGGAATGTTACTGCTACGGTTTTGGGATCATAGGTGTTGTCTCTATAGGAGATTGTTAGATCGTGTACCTCTCTCCCCATGTCATCTATGACTTGTTCCATCTGGGGGGATATCTTCAGCTGTGTTGTATACTGGACGAGATCTCTTTCTAGGGAGGTTGTCTGGGAGGCTGCCCACTTGCTCTTCTCTCTGCGCCACATTTGATAGCATACTTCTAGGTTTAGGCTGCTGTCTCTCTCTCCGAGAATCTTTGGTAGGTTAGCCTTCATCTGAGGTGCAAGTATCTTGAAGTCTTGTAGGCTCACTGTAAAGTACAAGGATGAATTAGGCTAACAATCAGAAGTTTTTTTTTAATAATGCATATTAAATGGATGCTAATAGAAGTGTAAAGCACATGTGTACGATTTATCTATATGGACTAGAGGGTAAAATAGAATATATGCACTCATGGTTAGTTCTAAATCTACACACCAGATGTGAATCAGTAACTCTTCTAAGTGAAACAGACAATATGTATTATGTGCTATACTACATGTGTATTCATTCGTGTAAAATCAATATGAAAAGAATAAAGGGAGAAGTACTTACTGTGCATGATTACTAGCTCTCTAACTCTTGCATAGTGTAGGTTGAGGTTAGCCAGCTCCGTCCTGGTGAGTACCAGCTGATCACCACGTTTTCCTGCCCACACAGAGTTACCTTGCTTGCTGGGGGCAAAGATCATCTCCCCCACGTGAACTGTATGCTCCTCCCAGTTCCTTAGTGCAGCAAAAGGCCTACCATTCTTAGCCAGTTGTTTGATATTTGGTAGCTTACTCTCCAGGTAAAGCCACTCCTCTGGAGAGAAAGGTATGATGGACTTGGGTGTGTGTAAAAGAATGTTCAGATAAGACACACTGAGCCACAAGTGTTGTCCCAGTCTAAAGTCGGTTCTCAGACACAACCCTGAAGAGTGATCCTCTGTATATAGAATCCTTCCTGTAGCCTCCCCTACTTTCAAGAAGTTGGGATACTTAGGGCCCCACATCATGTGTAAAGGATCTCTTGGAGTTGCCATCTTGTAGTGTGTGTAGGGTGCGTCCAAAGAAAGTTGTGTGTCATACAGGTGATGCACTGGTCGTCTTAACATGCATGTAGTGCATTTCAATTGGTTATGACACTTCTAGGTAACTATTGGTCAGTGGGGTGGGAGGGGGTGTTTCCACTGCGGCCGTGGTGGAGGTGTGAGGGGGTGGGGGTTGTTTACTCTTCATTGTTATTCTCAGCTATTGTCTCTACACATACAACTCTCACTACATGATAACTGCATGTTTAAGGCACGACTAGAGGTTTGTTGTAACTGTTAGATAGTGTATTCTGAACGTTTACTTGGTATGTGTATTGTATGTGGCTTCCAATAAAGTATAGACCCCTTATGAGCGGCCGGAGGTGCGTCGTCATTCAGTAAAAATGTCTTAAATTTACAACAAAATGAGAGGACTAATTAGCTTAGAACGCTTTGGTATTTTGCCTTGAACTTTTTGGTGCATGTTCACATACAAGTGGACATGTCATATACCAGGTTTGGTTATGCTGTGATCATTATAAGTACCCAGAACCAATAAAGTTTAGACCCTCTATGAGCGGCCGGAGGTGCGTCCGTCATTCAGTAAAAATGTCTTAAATTTACAACAAAATGAGAGGACTAATTAGCTTAGAACGCTTTGGTATTTTGCTTTGAACTTTTTGCTGCATGTTGACATACATGTGGACATGTCGTATACCAGGTTTGGTTATGCTGTGATCATTATAAGTACCCAGAACCAATAAAGTTTAGACCCGCTATGAGCGGCCGGAGGTGCGGTCGTCACTATTTCTCAATCTAGCATTTTCATGTTCATAGTATGTTTTTGTGTAGAATGGTTCAATCTTCTGACTTGAAATTTACCATGAGCATTTTTACACATGTATATATTATACCCCAGAAGTTTCATAACTCAAATATAACCGGAACCATATAACTGACACACATGTCACGATGACGGTAAAGCTGTGCACATCATTTACAAATACATTTTATAAATGGTGTTTTCAGTTAGTTTTGACGTGTATATGATGCTCTAATTGTAATAAATTGAATGAGACTTTTTATGGCGTTTTTAGAATAGTTTTAACGTGAATATCATGTCCATATTACTGGTGAATGAATGGTTTATTTATGGTCATTAATGTATTATGAGATAATAAAATGAATTTTTCCCTATCTTTTTTTTTAGATGGAAAAGACGTTTAACTTGTCCAATTATTTGGATGCCAGCAGCACTGCCGAAAATGAGATGGTTCAGGACTTACCCCCAGTTCTGCCACTTCTCACAGGCAGTGACCTAGGGGCTATTTCTGATAATCTCTCGATGTTCGAGGATGACTGGTATAAAGAGCCTACTCAAGTGAGTATTATTCAATCAAAATCATGTTTACAATTTTAACACTATAGTAATAATTAGAGTGACATTGTGATATTAGTGTGTTACATTTATCTAATCATTGGATTTCTTTTTCTATATAGGGTGCCTCTTCTGAAGCTGTACTGCAGAACCCTGCAGAAGAGGATATGGAGTTGTCTGATGTCATGGCCTCAACTCCCATATCTGGTGCAGATGTAGTAATGGACGAACCTCCCATGTCCCCCATAACTCGTGCAGATGAGCCAATGGCTGTCTATCAACCTCTGACTGAAGCTAGACAACCCCCAGCATCCCCAGACTGGTCAGAATGGGGATCAACCATCATGGAAGGACTAGGCCTTGTAAGTATTTCTATATATTATTACTATTTTACTTTTAGAGGTACACATTTTTGCATTCATGTGCTGTAACATTTCAGACAGTTCTAACTTCTTTTTTTTTTCCCCTTTTAAAGACTTCACCAGTGTGGTCTGAAATCGATGAGGATGTGCTGATGCAGACGGAACCAACTGTCAGAGCGCCTGTGTACGCACCAACTGAACGGGGTGACAGTTTGGACATGGTTGAGAGCTTGGAAAATGTGGATGTAAGTCAAAATACCCATCACTAATAGCTTAGCTATTTTAACAATCCAATGGTACATTTAGATAGACACCATTCATAACCCTCATTTTCTTTTGCTTGTGTATTTTCAGGCTAGGGAAGCTGAAAGCAAGTTGCCTCCACGGAAAAGACGCAGTTTCAGAATTGGCCAAGACACTGACAATACCCCTGCGAATAACCCTGACGATATCTACTCGGGTAAGAGACTTCCCTTCAAAAAAAGGAGAATACCACCAGCACCTGATATTGAACTAGGGGTAATTATACCTATTAGAACTTTTGACATTGATTTATACTGAAGGATTATATATACCAACCATTGACCATATACATACCATTTACAAGTGTCTTGTAATCTATAAACTATATTTTGTGAAATAAGATATATCATAATTTTGTCATTGTCTTAATTTCTTTAAATGATTATTTTCAGCTACCTCCAAAGCCATTATCACCCCCGCTGGCAGTGTCACCCCTAAGGACGACTTCACCCCAGAGGCCAGTGTCACCCCTAAGGACGTCATCACCCCAGAGGCCAGTGTCACCCCAGAGGGCAGTGTCACCCCAAAGGACAGCGTCACCCCCTTCAACACTACAGAAACCTTTGTCCCCTCAACCGGGCCCCAGCGGTCTACAGAGTCCAGTGTCACCTCAACCGGGCCCCAGCAGTCTCCAGAAGCCAGTGTCCCCTCAACTGAACTCCAGAGGTCTACAGAGTCTAGTGTCCCCTCAACTGAACTCCAGCAGTCTCCAGAAGTCAGTGTCATCTCAACCGGGCCCCAGGGATGTCCAGAAGCCAGTGTCACCTCAACCGGGCCCCAGCAGTCTACAGAGTCCAGTGTCACCTCAACCGGCCCCCAGCAGTCTCCAGAAGCCAGTGTCCCCTCAACCGGGCCCGAGCGGTCTACAGAGTCCAGTGTCACCTCAACCGGGCCCCAGCGGTCTCCAGAGGCCAGTGAACGATTCTATACTGGACCTGTTTGTTGGGGACGACTCAAGTTCTGAGGACGATACACCTCGGGTAAGTGTACTTTGTGACTTTTAAAACATAACAATTGGTCTATCTACTTATAACAATTGGTCTATCTACTCATATATGTATATACTACTTTGACTATATTGTACCTGTGCTATATCTATATATTTTACCAACTTGCAGGGTCTTTCTAGACCTGGACGATCAAGGCAGCGCAATGTGAACAGTTCAAGCCCTGTCAACAGGAGTCGATCACCACCACCAGACCGTTTTGTAGGGGGCGCTGATAGACCTGGACGTTCAAGAGAGAGAGTCAACAGTCAAGAAAGAAGACCCAGGAGAGATTCCCCACCTACCCGTCCGCCACCACCCTATACCATCAAAAAGAGAAAGGTCAGAACTTATAAGAATGGTGCTGTAGACACCACCTATACTGTTAGATTCAATGATGAATGGCAAGGACAAACCATTCGTGACCTGTATGAAAACTTGGCAAACATGTTCAGAGATATGTTGGAATCTGTTACAAGAGGACAGCCTTTAGATAACTTAGGTCGAATTGTTATCCGTCACCCAAACTTGCAGAGTCCCATAGTGGTGTCATTGCGCACTCTTCAAGAACTGACAGTGGAAGCTATAATGGAGGTGATTGAAAATGTGCTAACAAGCCATGAAGAGTTAACTTTGAGCAAAGGGTTTAGCATTGATTTCGGAGTTATTGACATACCCAGAGGTGGCGCAATTGGAAAACGTCGTAGAGTTTACATCACCAATGTGGCTCAAGCTCTAAAGCAAAAGACCTCAATTGTAGAAATCAGAAATATAGATAACCTCTGCATGGCTCGAGCAATTGCAGTGTCTTGGGCCAAAGCAAACATTGTCAGTCCTGAAGAGTGGAAAGCATTGACAGATGATATGGCCAAGGACGACACTATGCTGGACAAAGTGTTGCAAGTGTGGAAAGTGCCACTATGGTATTATAAAGACCTAAGAGCAAACAAGCGGGGGTACCAAGATGATCTTGCTTTAACATTGTGTAAATTTGCAGAAGTCAACCCTTATGTGCCTGCCACTTTCAATGATATACCAAAATTTGAAAGCATGTTAAATGTTGGTGTGTATGTTGTTTCTACTCGTGCTGGTAACAGAATTCTTAGAATACCCCATGTTGTTGAAGGTGCAGATGGTGTTGAACAGACACTTTTTATTTATCATGTAGACAAAGGTGAACAGGTTGGACACTTTCACGCAATAGTTTCAATCACAGGCTTCTTTAATACTTCTAAATTCTGTAAGGAATGTCATCGACCATACTCTGATGCCAAGAAACATCCATGTGAGAGTGTATGTAAGGTGTGTACGTCAGATGACTGTCCTAAAACAGATTCACTGATTACATGTCGTACATGTCATTTTGTATGTAGGAGCCTGGATTGTTTCAAGAGACATCAGACGCCACAAAAAGGCAATAAGACACAGTGTGAGAAATGGTGGCGATGCACAACCTGTAAGAAAACTCTACAAGTATCAAAATTCAAACCTGAAGATCACAAATGTGATGAGAGACTCTGCAGCACTTGCTGTACTATGGTTCAACCTGATCATCTTTGTCATCATAGGTCACGAGCCTGGTCAGACACATCTGAGTATCGTCATCTATACTATGATTTTGAGTGTCGTCAAGATAGGCAGTATGAGTGCAAGTATGGGTACAGTTATTGTCCTTTCAAACGTTGTTCTATATGTCGTGAATTGCCTGAACAGTGTTCTGGCTGTAGGCGATGTATCAACTGTGAAGATGCCACATGTAGCCTTCCTCAACATGTCCCCAATTATGTAGTTCTTCAAAAGGTATGTAACCTTTGTGAAAATTCACCTCTCACAGAAATCTGCACAAACTGTGGAGATCGTGAACAAATATTTTCTGGTGAGCGAACTCTAGCAGATTTTGGTAAACATCTCTTACATCCGAGGCATGATGGTTACACGTGCATAGCCCATAATGGCCGCGCCTATGATTTCTATTTCCTACTCGAACACATGCTCGAACAAGGATTGAACCCTAGTGACGTCATATATAATGGATCTAAGATAATGTACATGACCATAAATAAACTTCACATGAGGTTTGTGGATTCTTTGAACTTTTTGCCCATGCCCTTAGCATCCCTTCCCAAGGCATTTGGTCTCACAGAACATAAAAAGGGGTGGTTTCCACATTACTTTAACCGCACCGAGAACCAAGACTATGTAGGTCCTTATCCTCCAAAAGAAAGTTATGGTGTAGACCAAATGTCTTCCGAAGGTCGCTCAGAATTCCTACGATGGTATGAGGAGCAGAATGGTGTTTTTGACTTTGAAAAAGAAATCAGAGAATACTGTATCTCCGATGTCACAATTCTTCGTGAAGCATGTACACAGTTCAGACGTTTGATGATTGATGTAACTAAATCCCCTGTGAATGAAGGGGAAACCCTCGATGGCTCTGTCGACCCCTTTAAATATGTAACTATCGCCAGTGTCTGCATGGCTATTTACAAAACCAAATTCCATGAGGAAAGTTATGATGTCAGATTAAAGCATAAGTTAACTGGTGACGAAATAGAAACGACTGCCTCATGTAAAAATAATACATGGGTGTTTGATTTAGATGGAGAAAAGTGTGCGGCTACATCAACAGACTATGAGATAGTGGAAAAACGGTTTGTCCGTTCAAATATAGCTCAGGTTCCCCCTCATGGATATTCCCATGATCAATATAGTAAAGCCTCAATTAATTGGCTAAAGTGGTTGGAGTTTAAAGAAGGTGTCGACATCCAGCATGGTTTGAATATAGGGGAACATTGTGTACCTGGCTCGAATTACAAACTTGATGGTTTTATTCCTGCTACAGATACACAGCAAAAAGTGGCTCTTGAGTTCCATGGATGTGTTTGGCATGGTTGCAGAACTTGTAACCATGGCAAACACCCTTACACCAAACAATCCCAGGCAGAACTTTTTGCACTTACCATGAAAAAAATGAAGTTTCTAAAAGAGCAGGGTTATACCTATAAATGTATTTGGGAGTGTGAGTACAATAAGATGTTGCAGGAAAACGCTCAGATGAGAGAGTTTGTGCAGAGTTTAGATATCCAGTCTAGACTATGTAGTCGTGATAGTTTTTTTGGAGGCCGCACGAACGCGTCAAAACTGCATTATAAGGTTAAAGATGATGAGAAGATCAAGTATGTAGATTTTACCTCACTTTACCCCTTTGTTAACAAGTATTCAAAGTATCCTGTTGGACACCCCAAAGTCATTACCTCCGACTTTCAGGACATATCAAATTATTTTGGCATTGCTAAAGTCAAAATTTTACCACCTAGGGGTTTGTACCACCCTGTTTTACCTTTTAGGTCAGATAAACTTAAATTCGCTCTATGCAGAAGATGTGCAGAAAATGAAACTAAAGAGAAATGTCAGTGTAATGATGAGCAGAGGGCTTTTACTGGGACATGGTGCACCCCTGAAATTTTAAAGGCCATAGAGAAGGGTTACACACTTTTGGAAATATATGAAGTTTATCACTGGGAGAATACATGTCAGTACAATGGAAAAACCAATGACGGTACTTTGTTTGCGGAGTACATTAACACTTTTCTAAAAATCAAGCAAGAAGCTTCGGGTTGGCCATCTTGGTGTATTTCAGACAAAGACAAAGAGTTGTATATCCAAAATTACAAAGAAAAAGAGGGTATAACTTTAGATCCTGACAACATAAAGAAAAACCCTGGTATGAGGTCCTTAGCCAAACTTTGTCTCAACTCTTTTTGGGGTAAGTTTGGCCAAAAGTTGGACATGCCCCAAACCAAATTTATAGATGACTCAGAGGCTCATCTCTTCTTTTCCTTTTTCCAAAACCCAAAAGTTGAGGTGTCTGACTTTTACATAGCGAGTAGTAATGCTATTGTGCTTAAATATACATCTTTGGATAAATCTCTGGGTGTCGACACAAATACAAATATTTTTCTTGCGTCTTTCACCACCTGCTGGGCGCGTCTGGAGTTGTACAAGGTGCTAGAGGCTCTAGATGACAGGGTAATTTATTATGACACTGATTCTATTCTGTTCATCTCTAAACCTGGTCTGTACGAGCCCGAGTTATCAGACCTATTAGGAGGGTTAACTGATGAACTGAACGGTGAGTACATCACTGAGTTCGCATCAGGTGGCCCGAAGAATTATACCTACTGTACAGATGCTGACAATGAAGTAACTAAAGTTAGAGGGTTTACACTTAACTACACTAATTCAAAAAAAATAAACTTTTCTGTGATGAGGGACATGGTGGTGTCGGCACGAGATAATGAATATGTTGATATTGTCAATAATGCTAAGATTTGTAGAGATAGTAAGAATCAGATTGTGTATAATAGAAGAGAGAGTAAAAAGTATCAACTTGTATATACAAAGAGAGTGATCCAACCTGATCTTGATACTTTACCATATGGGTACTGATTGTAAACTATCTATTATTAAATATGACTGTTCTTATCCCATGAAGATAAATGATTCACAATAAAGCTTTTATTTATACTCCAATATTTATTTCTGTTTTCTTTGACATCAATATTTTGCTTACAAGCTACTACATTATACAACTACTACAGTAATATACAGTTACATTGTGCACCTGATTGTCTACTCTAAATTCATGATTTGGACAGAGCGAGCTTCATTGATAGACAGTTGGCCAGGGAACTTAGCAAAGAGGATCACAGTGCATGCCTCAGGCAACTCTTTTGAGAAAGAGATGTCTATGCGTGTGTGTCCTTTGGTAACGTTCCTTGTATATTTCTTGCAATAGTCTTTGCAAGTGTCAAACTTGTACAAGCAGTAACCTTTGACATAATCGGCTCTGTTGATCAGTATGCCTCTGTCTTGGTTGTAGTCTTCCCCAATGAGTGTCATGTAGCCAGCAAGGTAATCACCATCACTGTAGTTGGGTCTAATCGGGGCTGTAGGTGTAGAGTGTCCGTTGACGTAAAGAGCAATGGAATTACAGTCATATGTCTTAAACTCCAGGGGGTTAGTTTTATAGCTCCCCATGTAACTCTCTGAAGACACAAGCCCTATGAGGACCTGTGAGGGGACGAACCCTTGGTAAGGATCTTCGATACTACATCCAAATCTCCCCTTAGCAATTCCAAAGGTTTTCAGATCAGACTTCTCATAGAAGTATGAAGCCGGTGATGTCTTCAGTGCTTGGGCATGTGCCAGAAGCATGTCTGATGTCAGCTCCACCATGTTCACTTTCAGCACAGCTTCAACAATCTCCAGTTTGTAGTCTGCAGATGGGTTAGAACTCACTAGCACAAATTCATTACTGGATGGCCATAGCTTGAAGCCGATTTCAACGCCCGGTAAGACATACCGTCCTTGTTCCATTATATCCACCATCAAGGGACCTTCCATCGATACCACCTTGCTTTCTTGGGTGTAAAGGGACCTTGCAATGAGTCCGGTGTTGGTGCCATCTACAGGGTCATTGTTTGAAGGATCACCCTCGTCTTTGTAGTAAAGCTGAGACTGTAGTTTGGAAACACTGGCTGCTGTGCCAAAGTTTAGCAGTGTCTCCATGTAGGCCTTGTAAGGATATTTTGTAGAGACATGTGGTGAAATCACTTGCTGTTGCAAACTCACGTCCACCTGTCTGAACATGGTCTGTAGCAGCAGATTTACAGGTCCAACTTTGGCTGCTGCAGGTGTTGGCTTTTCATCCACTGGAATTTTTGGTAGTTTTTGGTTATTCCTTTGCATTATTCGGACTTGAATACGTATTCTAGTTCTAGCCAAGTCGACATAACGTGTGCTGCTTCCAGACACAAGGAAATCTAAAGTTGATCCCTCAGTCAGTTGCCCAGTGGGTCTGTACTCTACCCATTCTGTGTTCTTAACAGTGGGATTTTCCTTAGGCCTATAGAACAGTGCTACATTATCTTTGTGACCCTCCATTGAAGATAGTTTGAAAATTTGCAAGTTTATTGGTTTTTATGCTTGCTTTCTTCTTTTGTTGACTTGACTTCTTGACAGCAGCTTTCTTCTTCGGAGGTTTGGTCTTGCTTGCTTGACGACTGACAGAAGTCTGAACTTTCTTCTTCTTTGCAGGTCCTTTTATACTGGTACGTCCTGTTCCCTTCTTCTGATTGGTGGGATTGAGCTTCCTACGCTTCTGCGCACTGCCTTGAGAATCAGAGCGTTTTCTTTTCTTCTTCTCATCCTTGGCCTGTATCACACCTTGCTGTGTAGGAGTGACCATTGTAAGAGAGGGCATTTTTGAGGGTTTGTGTTTCCTAGTTATACCTGTTACAGTCCAGTGACCATCCCCATCAGGATGGATTTTACCTGCAGCCATGGCCTGGAAATGGTTAGTCAGTAGTATAGTATGTATCGGAACGGGACTATAGTTAAGTACTGTTTATTACTCAATCGACATGCAGCCAATCAGAGGCCTCCATTTGGTCACGTGACCCGTTGCCATGGTAACGTGACCTACTTAGGGCTCTCAGCCAATCAGAAGCCAGCATTCTGGGTGACCTACTGACCTACTTAGAAGCTCTCAGCCAATCAGAGGCCGGCATTCTGGTAACCATGGTAACGTGACCTAATTACGTCACGTGACCTACTTAGGCTCAGCCAATCAGAAGCCGGCATTCTGGTAACTAGGGTAACGTGACCTACTTAGGGTTTGTTTGTAAACAACACCACGTGGCTTTCTTGTTTGTAAACAACACCACGTGACACGTGACTGTTTGTAAACAAACAAACAAAAAAAAAGTTATGTAACTTATATATAGAAATAAAAACACAACAAGATAATTTCTTTTCTTTTCATTTTATTCTTTATTTTTTCATTTTCAATCAGAAAAAACACACAAGTTTATGCTTTTTTAGCTCGCTTCTTCGATTTGCAGCAACTCAACAGGCCGCAAAGTCTCACGCCGCCGTCACTCGCACCACCACACCCCGGACGACTTTTCTCCAATAGACATTGCACGACTTTGGATAAATCCAACACCATTTCGGCAAGGCAGAGAATCTTTGTCTCCATGAAACGGCCGCCATCGCAACAACCCGTCACAACAGCATCATCGATAGCTTCTGACTCACGACCCGGTCGCTCAGCTTTGGGATTTTGCTCATGCGCCTGACGCACTTCTTGGGGTTTCTTGTTCGACATGCTTCAATTAGGAAATGAACGCAATGAGGTCCACAGGTGTCAGCAGAAGTGTCTTGTAGTTGAATGCGGTTTCTTTGCCACTTGAACGGAGCAGAGCGTTCCACGAAAGACAAGAACTCCGCACTCAGCGGCGGTAAGCCGAAGGAATCAAAGTAGTACACTTCACCCGTGCTCGACACGTAAAACGCCACCCAATGCTGACCTGGTAAATGTTGCGGATCTGTGTTGCTCACGAAACAAGTGTCTTTGATAGGGTGCTTCGGAATAGTGTCACAAGAGAAAACGCCCAGGAAACGATGTTTTGTGTGAACGTTTTCCTTCAACACTCTGCTTATTTCAAGCGTGTTCATACGATACGCCAAGTACCGCCGTCTTGTCTTCAGTTCATGTGGTAGTCGGTGACGGGGTGTCGATCTCGGGTCAGCTCGACGGCGTTGTCGTACACCAAGTAGAGTAGCACCGTTGTTGTCGCTTGTAGCGCCGAGCGGAAACTGACTTCCACCCTCAGCTGACCCGCTCTTATAAGGTTCACGCGACACCCGTCGTGCGATCTGTCTGGGGTTAAGTCGAGGGGGAACACCGTGTAACCGTTCAGGAATTGTTCGTATGAAATACCGCAGGAGCGCGCGCCCTCGTACATCCCCGTTTCCGTGTGTAGCGCCAAGTACTCTCTCACGGCCGCTTTGGTCTTAAAGTCGGGCACGTAGGCGTCGTTTGGCACTTTCTGATCGTTCACTATCACTTGAAGCGAGCTGATGTCGTAATGCTTCATCTCGAACGGGTTCTTGGTGTAGCTACCGTTGAAGGCGTCGTGGTCAAGGAAGCAAATCATCATCGACTTGGGAAGCTGGCCTGTGTTGGAGTGCGTGTAGCTGTGATCTCTGTTACCTTGAGGGATGGCGTAGGTCGTCACCTCCACTCTGTTCACCGGGTAGTCGAAGGGCCCGTGTTCTATCACCGCTCTCTCGTGCGTTTCCGCTACAGCGTCCGCCACCAGCACGCGTCGCACGTAGAGCTTTGCTTTGTAGATCTTCAAGCTGTAGCCTCCGTCAGCGGCGCACATCAGATAGAAAGAGGGCGCCGCTTGTTTCAGAGTGAGATTGATTTCTGTCTCTCCAACGATGAGCTTCGGTTGATGAGCCAGGTCAAAGTGCAGTCGCGCCATCAGCGAAAAGCGCTTGTTGGAGATTAGCTTCTTGCGCGCTTTGTACCCCGCATTCGCGTCAGTCAACGTGTCAAACTGACCGGGCGTATCTTCATGCCACCCCTGGGCGCTCATGACGCCGTCCTTCACGTCTTTGTTGTAGTTGAGTAACCCTTCCAAGTAAGCTCGGTAAGGGTAGGTCTCGGTGTTGCCAGACACTTTGAAACCGCCGATGGAGACTTGGACGTCTTTGAAAAGCGAGTGAGCCAAGTTGTACACCGGAGCTACCGCGTCGGTGGCCGCGATCGCCGCTCCGTCCTTTAGCACTTGACATTCCAGATGAAGGTAGTTCTCGTTCAGGTCTGTGTACTCTTGCGACTTGTTGATGGTGAAATTTATGTTACCTCCATCCTCTAAAGAGTTTTTTGTTTCTATCCCCAGGAAAGACGACTTTAAGATAGTAGTCTGAGTCGGCGCTACGGTGTGCAGGTCGAGCTCAGAGAGCGCGCACTCGTTACTGCTCTCGTGTACGTAAGCCATTGTGTTCTCTCTTCACGCGGCCGACAGACTGACGCCGGCCCCCTCCAGTCTTTTTATTTATACCTGAATGCCTAGGCGCTTACCGGTCGAATACATCCCCTCTACGTCTCTTGCAAGAGCCACCGCCCGTCTGAGGGGAATGCCCACGACGACGTTTCGACCCTTTCTTAGACGCGACAGACGTCTTTCCTCCCGAGAACGCCGTACTCGCCAGTCTCTTCAGAGCGCCTGCGCCTCGGTCTTTCACGCTGCTCTTTAAAGTCCGACCCGCCAGCACATCTTTAGCTACGCCCACACCGGCGCGGAGCAGCGTTTTTCCCACCGACTTCAATAGCGGGGTAGCCGAGCGCATCAGACCTAACAGAGCGCCGCCCAAACCGTGCCCGCTCTGGAAAGAGCGCCCGCTGTACACGGTCACGCCGTTGCCCAGCTGCGCGTTGTAGTAATCGCTGTACCCTCTGCCGAAGTCGGTGCGCCTGGGTGGAAAGTACGGAACGCGTTGACGCATCATTTTTCTCTCTTTCAGCGCTCAATAGGTCTCAGATGAAGTGTCACGGTCACCTCGCCTCTACCGAATGGGATGGAATGACCGGATCGGTCTCTTAAATAGATGCCGACCTCGGTAAACCTCTTGGATTTCAAGGGGAAATAATCCAAATGGGGAAAACTGATAGCTTGCACGCCACCTCGACGCTTTCCGCCTCTGTCCACCGCCACGCAGCGCAACAGCGGCACTTGCATGTCGCCCACACGTCTCTCCTGGATCATGTCGGTGTATATGTACACAGAGTGCACGTCCCCGTAAACATCCATCGAGTAGGCGCCGGTAGTCGGCGACGCGAAACACGTCTTCTCTCCGAAGCCTAGAACGCATGCGAGATGCTGACTCAGCAGGACAGCACAGTGTCTCGGCGGTTTGATGGTGACGCGTTTCGTCTTGGCGTCGTACGATAAGATCCGCATCGGTTTGAGCAAGAAGCTGTCGCCCTCTAGTCTGTCATCTCGCAACGTCTCACTCAAGCGCTCGACTAGGGTGTGGTTGCTTCCGGTGAAAATAGGAGGTATCTCGAATATGTTTGGCATGAAACTGCGCACTCCCATGTCCTTCTCCATCTTTTCGATCATCTGTCTTGCTTGATGGCTGATCGTCTTCTTCTTCACCGCCGGGGACAAGAACTGCTTGTATACGGCATTCGTCTGTCTCAAGTCGACCTCTCTCTTGAACCTTTTTGTTTCCGGTTTCAATTGCTGCTCTTCCGACGTGTCTGATATCTCTTCCACCGTTACATAGCTCGCTTCCTTCCAGTTCAGCGGGAATTTTGAGCTGAACGTTAGCTTGCTCAGACCGTTCGCGTTTTTCATTCTCTTCCAGTCTACCTGTGGTTTTTTTCCTTCGGAGAAATTAGTTTCTTTTAAAACCTGGATCGCCTCCTCTAGCGAACCTTTGGTGCGCAGAGGAACAACGATGATCAAGTCGTCGTCGTGCACGTTAGTCCATTCTGTAGGGAGGATGATCTCAGTCAGAGCCGCTTCGTACGCTTCGGGCAGAAGGAGCGGCGAGTCGAAGTGAGTTCGGAAAGACGTCAAGCTGTTGTCAGGATAATACTCCATAGAGCTGTTGCTAGGTAGAGTGATGTTCATTTTGTTACGTTATTTTTTTGACGGGGATCCACTCGTTGAACTTGTCGTCGTAACCTAACCAACGTACGAAAGCTAACTCTTTACCGTCGACGGTCTTGCGGCGCAACACCTCGTCTATCAGGTAGTTCTTGTCGTAACGACTCTTGTACACCTTCTGAACCTCTTCCGGGTAGAAGACGCCTTTTATCTCCTCGCCCTTGTCGTCTTTCAGCTCGAACCCTCTGCTTCCCAACGTGTTAGCAACGTCCACCACTTCCTCGCGCCAGTTTCCCTCGTACCCTTTGTCGAAGGCGCCTTTGGTTCTCAACATCCTCACTCTGTCACCCGGAGCGATGACGTCGACGGCGGACGTCTTTGTTTTTTTCTTCTTTTTCCATATTTCGTCGATTTGTTTGTTAGTTGGGAGATCTTGTCGGTAGAAAACTGTTTCGCTGTTTTCCGAGCTGACTTGAGCCGGCGCCATTTTCAACGTCTTGTGGTGAGTGCGATTGTAAGAAGACACTACATGGTGCAGCACGTCTACGTAGCGATACGTGCGCTTGTGTGTGAAATAACGCCACAGCTTCTCCTTCAGACTGCGGTTCAAGCGCTCCACTAGACTAGCTTTGATGTCGTCGTTCTCGCCAGTGAAGAACTCTATGCCCTCGCTCTTCAAGTGATCTTGAAAGATCTTGTTCAAAAACTCTTTCCCCTTGTCTGTCTGAACAGTGCGCGGTCGTCTCTCGCCAGGGCCTGTCATCTCTCGGAAGGCCTCGGTGACATCAGCGCCGCTCTTGGATTTAATGGGAACGGCCCACGCGTACCTAGAGAAAACGTCGATCGCCGTCACCACGTACCGGAAGCGGTCGTTGTGAGACGCCAAAGCTTGCATGTCCATCAGATCTATCTGCCACTGCTGATCGATTGCGCCGGTTATAGTCTTGTTCCTTGCGAATTTTCTCCGAATGGGTTTATGTTTAGTGTAGGCGTCCAGCGACACTAAAGCGTCTCGGATGACGGCCGGGTTCAGGTGGCGAAAATGCTGTTTCTGGAGTTTAGTCACGCTAGTGAAACTGGAGGGCGCTTTGACGTCGGTATATCTAGCTACTACGCGCTTCTTTTCTTTTTCCTTCTTGGTCAGTCTCTTCACTGGTTTGCCCATCGCGGGTCTCTTGAGGGCGTGAAAGACGAGCTCGCCGCTAGGCGGTTGCGCGCTTTCCTTTTCTTACTACGCGGCGCGCTCCTATAGGAAGTCGGAGTTTGGAAAAGTTCACGGTCGTCCTCCTCGTCGTCAGAGGATTGATCGTCCACCGCCTGCAGAGAAGAGTCTGCTGCTGCTGCTACTGCTGCTGCTGCTGCTGCTGCTTCTCCTTCTTCCGATTCGAAGCTCGGTCGTTTCCGACCTCTGTCAGCAAGCCGTGTGTCCAAACTTTGGCCAGGTCCGCTCGCTTTATACAGATGGTTTCCGATCAAGGCGTCTGTGGTGGGAACCGCTTCGCGCAGCGCTTTCGTGAACGGCGAGTAGCCCGCCGGTCTGGGCGCCGTCTTCCTGAACCTGGCGGCGTCGTTCAGTAAGTCCACTATGTTGATGCGCTGCTCAGGTGGTATTCTCCGACCCGACATCTCGCGCACCGCCCCGTCCTCGTTCCACTTGATCACTCCGGATTTCTCCAATTGTTTGTACAGCTCCACGGTCCGGCGGCGACTCCTCTTGGGAACTTGGTTCGCCAACCGCTCGAGTAGGGACGCGCTGGCCTCTTCAGCAGACTGACGGAGGTGAGCCGGGGGCGAAGAAGAGTAGGACGAAGAGATGTTGCTGTTGTGGGGATTCGCGAGAAAAAATTGCAATCTATTCAACAACCTTCGGTATTTCAACATTTTCTCGCGCGATTCCAAAGTGGGGTCGTTCAACACTAAATCCAAGTCCCTGTAGATAAACTGTAGCACCTGGTGCAAGGCCGCGTCGGGATGAAGGGACTGCTCTGCCTGCTTGTGGTAATAGGCCATGTCGGCGGGTAGGCGGGCGGCGGTGGCAGGAGCGGAACTCTCGTTCTTTTCAGTGCGCTCATCAGGAAGAGGAGGAAGGTTTGGAGCAGTAGAAGTACTAGCAGCAGCGACTGCAGTAGTAGCAGCGCTAGTAGTAGCAGCAGCAGCGGGCACATGATGAAGTA
>CANHQG010000333.1:0-44567 GCA_947462335.1 Harmothoe impar
TAGTCTGAACAAATGGTCTACAAATTAGCGCAGCTATGCAGGGTTTACTCAGAGAACATAAGAAGATATTAGTAGTATAGTATGTATCGGAACGGGACTATGGTTAACTACTGTTTATTACTCAATCGACATGCAGCCAATCAGAGGCCTCCATTTGGTCACGTGACCGGAAGTGACCTACTTAGGGGATTAGTGGTGACGTCACGTGACCTAGTTAGCCAATAAGAGGCCGCCATTTGGTCACGTGACCGGAAGTGACGTCATATGACCTACTTATGGACCGGAAGTGACGTCATATGACCTACTTAGGGGACCGGAAGTGACGTCATATGACCTAATTTAGGATCACGTGACCGGAAGTGACCTGATGAGTCACGTGACCGGAAGTGACGTCACATGACCTAATGGCCAACCGGAAGTGAGTGACCTCATTGAGGATCACGTGACCGGAAGTGACCTGATTGATCACGTGACCGGAAGAAGAAGAAGAAGAAGTGACGTCACGCGACTTAATGAAGAGATGAGCGTCTTTAAGGGGTCACGCGCTTTAAAATGTGATTTTTTTTTTTTTTTCGGAGGAGGAGGAGGAGGAGGAGGAGGAGAAGGAGAGGAGGAGGAGGAGAAGGAGAGGAGGAGGAGGAGGAGAAGGAGGAGGAGGAGGAGGAGGAGGCGAGTCTCTTATTTTTTTCGGTAAACCAATAAAAAACACCACGATATAAGTTTGTTTTTTCATTTTTATTGTTTTACGAGCGACTGGAAGTGACTTATTGAACTAGGTAGAAGCGTTCTTTAGAGTGTATAAGGGGGGAGGGGAGGGGAGGGGAGGAGGGGAGGGGGGGAGGGGGGCCCCTTTAAGATGCATGGGGAGGGGGGCGCTTTTAGGATGCATGGGGCGGGTGGGGGGGAGGGAGGGGAGGGGAGGGGAGGGGGGAGGGGGGCACTCTAGGGGGGGGCGCTCTAAGGGGCGTTTGTCTCTTTTAAGAAAAAAAGAAAAAAAAAGATTTTAATCGAGAGACACGCTTCTTCCTCGAGAGGAAGAAGCGTGTCTCTTCATTTTTTTTGTTTAGGAAGTGAGGGTCTTTAGGATCACGTGACTGGAAGCGACGTCGTCACATGAGCAACGCTTTAAGAGACTGCGCGACTTACTAGTAAAAGAAGACGTATGAAAATAAAAACACAACAATAATTTATTTTATTTTTTTATTTATTTTTTTTTCAAT
This sequence comes from Harmothoe impar, assembly GCA_947462335.1. Taxonomy (NCBI): domain Eukaryota; kingdom Metazoa; phylum Annelida; class Polychaeta; order Phyllodocida; family Polynoidae; genus Harmothoe; species Harmothoe impar. The sequence goes on from CANHQG010000333.1 coordinate 1,221, forward strand.
CTTGATAAACACTCTATTTTTGAAAAGATGCACTCAATCAATCAATAACACGCTTATTTTTTTTTTTCATATCTCTAAAGGACTCGTTGTCACACCGTCAGAATGCACGCGACGCTTATAATACAAGTAGCGCACGCCGTCTTTCTCTATGGTGTAGGTGACCATTTTGTTTCGCACCACTTTGAAATTTCTATTTACAGCAATGAGAGTTTTTCGTTGGCGAAGAACATCCAAGAAGTCGTCTGGTTCCTTAGGGTTTTGTTTCTTCTGTACGCCTTTTGCACTCCATTTTTTGGATTTTCTTTCACCGGTGCCGCTGACTCGATCGTAGCAAATGAAAGTCTTACGGTTGAGACTTAGGATCCCGTCACCTTCCCACTCCGCTTTCATAAGCCCCGAAGTTCTCAGATCCTGAAGGTACCGTCTCTCACAACATCCGCCGGGCGGCGGACACCATTCTCGCACTCTTTCCGTTTTTGTCTTCACGAAAAGCTCTAAGTGATCGTCGCACACCGCTGTCGGAATCCACTTTCGTTTCTCTCTGAAGTACGTCTCTCTCAGGCGAGGTTTGACTAGGTCATCCAACGTGTCACCGCTGAGAGCCATGTTAAGACTGTCGGTGTCCATTTGACAAAGGGCATAATCGCGCCGATCGACGAATCTATCCAAGAAGTCGTATGTGAACTCTAACATTTTCAACTTCGCGTACTGGTATACCATGAACCCTATTTGAATAGGGAGGTTGTTCTTGACTGTTTTCGGTTGTAGTTCGACTTCAAACAGATCAGAACTCAACTCGGACGCCTTTTTGAAGCGCCACGAATTGGCCAATAGTTCGAACTTCCGACTGTCAGTGTATCTCACCGCTGTGTGTTTTTCTTTGTTGCAGATTGTTTTACCGTACGTGGCGTTTCCCATTAACTTGTAACAGTCTGACAGAATTTTCTCGTTCTCGTTCACGTCGCCACGTCTTCGCGCCGCCGTTACTTCGTCCGCGAAACCGGCAAAGGAGCGTTTAGGTAGGTATTCTACGACCAGCTGCACTTTGGTGACTATCAAACCGTGCTCTAAATACCACTTGAGAAGCGGCGTTCCCAAGAGAATATTTTTTCCGTGGTAACTCCCTATCAGACATCTCTGAGGCGTGTTCAACAGCTTTTCTGACATGTGAGGTCCTATGTCCGATTTTGAAACGGCCGCGTTCTTGAAAACGGGGGTCATTTCTTCGAAGTAGTCTCGTAGGTGAGGCGGCGTAGTGATGTCCACTTGAACTAAACCGAACATTTTCCCGTCTTTCACAGCGGAAAGGATGTCGCTCTCGCTCATCGCGTTTCGAGACACTTTCAAAGCGTCAACCTTCCAGCGTTGTTGGGAGGCCTTAACCCGCTCATCTCGACGCTTCATCTCTCTCCATTCGCACTCCCACACGACGACCAGCTTGTGACCTAGCGCTTTCAAGTAAGCGCTTACTCTAGTCGTTCTGTCGCGTCTCTCCTCCCTCAGTGAAGCGCACTGATATCGGTGCGACGGTATGCACTCGTGAGCGTGGAACCAACACCCGTGAAACTGGAAAACCGTATTAGAGGCCGCGTGAAACCCGTCCACGCGAATTCTTCGACAGCCTACACCCATCTCGCCGCCGTTCAAAGCGTGGCGCAGTTTCACGTCGCGGTCGTGCTCTACGAAGCGTAACCACTCCAAAGCGCTGTGAGAGTTTCTTTGCCTAATTTCGGGCTTGAACTCGGTCTCAGGTCGTCTCACCGCGTAATAGCCCGTGCAGTGCGCTTCGCTCATGCAGCGCAAGTACAGAGAGTTAGCGTCTAGTCCTAGGATGTGTTGGCACGGTCTCGCTTCTCCGCCGTACTTGTGCTCCCTTATCCGCGTGGTGCCCTTCTCGTGAAATCTATTGAAGATGATGGAAGGACCGCCGACTAGATTTTCTTTGATCAGAGCGTGGAGGACGGCGTCGAACTGGGGGAACGTTGTGAACACGTCTTCTAGGTTTTGGAAGAGGAACCGTAAAGTCAAACCGGCGAGAGAAACCCCGTCTTTCAACATGTCAATGCCACGATCTTGGAAAAATTTAGCGTGATTTTTCAGAGCTTCTATGAAAGGTTTGACATCTTTGTTGTTGTAGTGGATCAAGTAATCTCCCATAGTTTGCATCTTCTCGTCGGACCAAACTTTCTGACATGCGGCGTAGTCGGATTCGGACATTTTGACGCCCGTCAGTTCGCTGTCAAAAGCCGATCTCGGTGGCAGTGTTCTGTTTGCCAGTTTCCTGGTAGACGTCATCCATTCGTAAGGAAAGTGACCTTTCTCTTCGTTCCTGGTGAAAGCTCGCAAATAGGTCGCGTAGTTGTAACCAGGTGCCAAATAGTTGACTACGTCCAAGAAAACCGTGTGCTGTGTGTAAACCGCCAAGTATTGATTGCTTCTCTTTATGACGCTGAATTCTTGGTTTCTTCGGTCTCCGGAGGCAAAGAACGAGTGAAGGCGTATTTTGATCAGGTTCAAGTCGTAACGCCCCGAGTTGAAGCCCACGACTGGAGCTTGACGGATGTATCTCAGAAGACGCTTCTTCAGTTGAACTAACGGGTGTCTGGTCTGAGCCGCAGCGAAGCCGCCTGGAGAAGGGGTGAATGTCGCCTCCTCCAGCAGGAGAGCTTCACCTATCGCCGCATCTAACTTCGCTAACGTCGGTCGGTAAAGTTCTAGCACAGCTTCCCCGATGACTTTGGCGTTCTCGTTTATGTGATTTAAAACTCGGTCAAACAAGGGGTCGGAATCTGCGTCGGATTCTCTGACGAAGCAGACGGGCCCCTCCCACCCCGGAAAGTCGGATGCGACGCTACCCGACAAAGGGACGTGATCCCACAGCAGGGACACGTGTTCCGTCGACGGTTCTCTGCACGGTCTGAAGAAAGCCTCGAAATCGAAGGCGATCTTGTAAGGGTAGATTCCGGAATGTCCGTCGGGGGGAAAAATGGAGAAGTCTGCTAGCGCTTCGAAAATCGTTCTCGAATTTTGGTAGATGCCACCTACGTAGCGCAACTTGACTTGTCGGCAAGAGGAAAGCTGGTTCCTGTGTCTCTTCAGCAAGAACTCGGTGGTGAACGCCGCCTTACACTTGCAACATTCGTATATGCCCGCGTACGCGTTGAAGTCCGTGACGAGAGAGACGTGCAAACCGCCTTTCGCCGTCAGGTGTAGGTTGACTTTACCTCGGGCGGCCAGAGTTCTGGAAGGCGGTCTGATCAGAGTAACGCGTCTTCTCAACTTCCGCCCCGGCACCTGACGCAACGCGGTGTAAACCGCTATTTGTACGTCAAACAAGTTCTCTAACGCGGGTAAGTCACGGATGTTCAAACCCGGAAAGGATTCAGGTGTGGCAGCGGGACAGAACTGACGTAACAAATCTGAAGCGCGCTTGCTGGTGTTGTATAAGTGAAAGGAAATGCAGCGGAAGATGCAGAGGTTGTCCTTGTTGGGAAAATCTAACACGCCGCTTCTCTTTCCAACTCGACCGGCCTGAGTGATCCTACCGCCTATGGGAAATTCCCCCGGTCCCATGTAAACGCAAATGTTCAAATTGGTAGAAAAAAGAACGTGCCACTTGGTGTCAGCGTCGCAAAGTTTCCGTACTTCCTCGCAAGCGACGGTGTTTTCCATCTTTGAGCACCCGGTCCAACCATATCCTCTCAATAGAGCATTGAGTGATTAACGCCGTAGGCGCTCAATAAGTATTGAGAGGACAAGGTGTACTTTGAGCATGACTGCTCAATGCCCCTGTCTGCTCAATGCTATTTCCAAACATCCTATCTGGCTGCTGTCTGCTCAATGCTCCTGTCTGCTCAATGCTATTTCCAAACATCCTATCTGGCTCCTGTCTGCTCAATGCCCCTGTCTGCTCAATGCTATATCCAACATCATATCTGGCTTCTGTCTGCTCAATGCCTCTGTCTGCTCAATGCTATTTCCAAACATCCTACCTGGCTCCTATCTGCTCAATGCTCCTGTCTGCTTAATGCTATTTCCAAACATCCTATCTGGCTCCTGTCTGCTCAATGCCCCTGTCTGCTCAATGCTATTTCCAAACATCCTACCTGGCTCCTATCTGCTCAATGCCCCTGTCTGCTCAATGCTATTTCCAAACATCCTATCTGGCTCCTGTCTGCTCAATGCCCCTGTCTGCTCAATGCTATTTCCAAACATCCTATCTGGCTCCTGTCTGCTCAATGCCCCTGTCTGCTCAATGCTATTTCCAAACATCTCTTCTGATAACCTGTCTGCTTGATGCCAATGTCAGCTCAATGCTATTTCGAAGGAATACCTTGTCTAATCAATACTCTTTAGTATTCAATGCTGTTTCCATATTAGGGCCGAGTCATTTATTGCCAGTTGGGGGAGGGGGGGAGCTTGGTGCATCGGGAGGGGGGAAATCATAAAAAAGAAAACATGCCCTACATGGGGGGTTCATAATAAAATATGGTCCCTTTAGACACTCGTGGCACTACTGTTGTTTACCTATAGAAAATCTACACCTGCACATATTCAAATATTCACTAAAGATCATTTCTATGTCAATGTAGGTGGAAATGCATGTCAACTGGGTGAAGGAACAATGAAAAGAAAAACATATTTCTCATTGTGCTAAGGTTAGGCTCAAACCCATGATCACTTGTGTGTGGTGTTTTACAGTAGATGAGTGTAGCTGTACAGTATGTGATACTGGAAACCAAAATTACCTCCTATTATACTGTAAAGCTACAGTATATCTCGATCTGCAGCTACACTTACTTCTGACAGTGTACAACCCCTATAGATCTAGGATAAATGAAAACAAAATTTGACCAAGGAGCATACCTTGACCCTTCCTCTGCCCTTCAGTAAGTACACAATCAACCTTAGCTGCATGTCACTCATGTATTCAAGTATAAATTTTCACTCCACCTCTTTTGAGGGGTCAATAGCTCTTGACTTTTCAGGAATGAGATTCAAAATCAGTTACTCTCCTCTATGGGTGTCATGTGAGAGACAAACTGTGCCTCTGGCTGTCAGAGTCGTGGCAGCTCCTTTACTTTTCTCTGTGTGGGGGGAAATTAATTTTGAGTAGCAGAAATTTGTGCCCCCTCCCCGAAGGTTAACGTAGTGCTAGGCCTACTCTACATGTAGAAGGATATTATAGATCAATGCAGCAAGAAAGGGTGCCTTTTTCATAATGGAGTTCTGTTTACATTGCTTTTTGCAGAGTCCTCGTAACATTGACCGTAATGTCTTTGTTTGCAGAAAATCACATACCAGGACAGTTATCTTTCAAATAGTACCTATTTATTATTTTATGAAATACGACTGAGTCATTGCTTTAACCAAGGACTGCTGTATTGCACACACCCTGTTATATAACCCATGGTCGTATTTGACGGACTGTGATGTCATAAAAATGGCCATATATTTACATTTAAGCGGCGTATTTTAGGCACATGAACCCCCCTACAGACCCTGATAAATTATTTCAATCAGAAAGGGTAAAAAATAAACAAGATTGAACGCGTGATTGAGATCACACTAGACTCAGGGTCAGGTAGAGGTGTGAAGGGAAATGTATCATTTATCATAGTAAGAAAGAGAAAGGGTCCACTCTTGTATTAATGGGATTCTTAAAGATGTGACCTTTGACCTTGATTTTGACCTTTTTCTGACCTAGATGTTATCCTACACATAACAAAAATGGATTCAGCACCTTTGGTTTACCCTAGTCCACTATCCATATCCATCCATTGCTCCCCCTTTTATATCCTGGCTGGACCGTTTCGGATAGCATACCCAAATTGTGCGTCACAAGTCAGGAACTGACAACTACCTATAGGCCTGCACCGCACAACCTATAGGTCGCATGACGCAGGTGCCCTAAGAAAGTCACACCGAGTGAGGCAAGCCGCGCAAAAAAAGGGTATACTCGAAAAAAATGTGTACATTGACTTTTTTTGGGGGGGTACTTGAGCCCAAATTCTAATTTTCATGTCCCCCAATATTGGCTATCTATGTCATTTGTCCTCTCACGTCTATGTCCGACACACACTGAATAAAAAGCTCCCATGTCCATATTGTAAATAATTACCCCAGTAGAGAGAGGGGGAGGGGGGTACTCACATTTCCATATAGTCTTTGTTGCGATACGTGCATTGTCAGTGCAAAGTGAATCAGGGTTATCACAACACTGATCTGTTACACAAATAATATCAAGTAACCTCCCCTGTAAATTACCTCTAGTACTTAAGTGTTTGATAGATGTCTGAAAAAAAGCGTCTCACCTACCCCTCCCATAGAGATAGCATTGGTTGTCACGAACTATCCAAATTTGGGGTTATCGGTTATCTACACGCTCCCATAGAGCTCTATGCTGAAGCAAATTACCAGGAATTACTGCCTAATATTATTTTTCGTTTTTTAGGGGGTTACAGTTGGAATTTGTAAAAAACAAATACACCATTAGATAGATATTGTGGAAAGTGATCTAATGACACCATGCAAGATGCAAAGAGTGAAATATTGACCAAATGGGAGCAATTTCATTTTTTCAAGGAAAAAAGGTGTCCAGAATCGTCTCACTAGACTCAGGGGAGACCCTGAGTCAACAAAGGTACACTCGCTTTGGTCTGTTGAGGGCTTATTTAACTTGTTGACCATCAGGCCGCATTTCACTTGGCCTATGGCCTTGTGAAATATGGTGGTCAACTCGTGAAACAACCCTCAAACAGACCAAAAACTTGTGCACCTTTGTCTATATAACAGAATGTGGGATATTGATGTTATATTTAAGTATGTGTCTGTCACATGTCAGAAATGTTCAAAAAGTTTAACAAGAACTTTCCTGAAAAGTCACCCTTTCTTGCTGCATTGATGTATAGGCTGTAGGCCTATGTGTATATATAGGGCACCTAGCCGTCGGTAGCAGCGCGGCTTGTGGTAAATTTAGAACCTGCAGTACAGGCCCTTGGCCAGTAGGTGGAGCAGCTAACCGGGGGTTATGACGTCACAGGGCAGTACTGAGTCTATAGGTGTCCACCTAGTGTTACCTGCTTGAACGTCTAACCCCTGAACATGGATGCCCCCATGGCCTAACCCCTAGCAGCCCTATAGATCTCGGACCACAAAAACGAGACTACGGTGAAAACGATCATACAATAAATCTAGGCATTTCAGAGATTGTGGCCTCTGATTGGTTTATATAATTAAATGGGAATCAGGGCAAGCTTTGATATTATGCATTTATAAAATCTGTGATTTGTTCTGATATGGGAAATAGAAATTAGCAAGCACTCCCCAATGTCAGAGTAGGCTAAAAAAGATTGTGGAAAAAAGGTGGAAATTGTGAGTTCTGCAGCAAAAACCAAGATGGATTCTGAGGTGAGTGCCTTCACAGGTCAATAAAAAAAGACTGGATTGGTAAAAGTGGGCATTTTCTGGTCTCATAATGAATAATTAACATGGCTCTAAAGTATTAGGATAATTTTGATGAGATTGAATAACCTTTGACCACTTTTAGGGCATGTTATTTTACATTAAATTATAGTGCAAAATGTTTTGGTGGTCCGAGACCTATAGGTCTGTGTACCCTCTCCCCCTCCCCTCCTCCTCCCCCCTCTCCCCCCTCTAACTACAGGTGGCGCTGCAGTAGCGCTAGTAGCGTCCGTCAGGGTTTCCCGCTCATACAACCCCCGCCTCCGGCAATGGCGAGAGCTATTCCCAAACGTGAAAGCTATTCCCACGCCACTTGTTGACGAGTTCAGCCGTGTTCTATTGATAGATCTGATTCCTAACAACGTCATTTTACTGGTCAACTCAGTGCAGATAGTATGTGCCCGGGAGTATGTAATCCTATGTAGGCTTGATGCATTTTATAAATGCAGTATTGGTAGGTAGACTTGGTATGCATTTATGCATTTATGACCAAAAGAATGAGACATGCATGCAATATGTATACCATTGAAGAGCTAATGGGCGGCGGGAGGCGGGAGGCGGGCATATTCAGCATAAGAAGTGGCATGAGCAGCGTGAGAAACTGGTCAGGATCCTTTGTAGAACCGTGATGTGTATAAAAAGCGTGATGTGTATCAACTACATATCCCGGCTGACCATGCAAACATGATTCCCCTGTATATAAAAGGGCATTAGTTGGGACCAGCGAACCACCCAATTCAATTAGGCCAGACTGCTTGCCGGGAACAGATAAACCAAAAGAGGCTAGATCAAAGTATCTAATTTTTGCAAAGTTAACTCGATTTTTCTCCCAAATTTACCTTTGATAAATTTTACAGAGGCTCTTGGCTAGAGCAGGCCTACCCGTCATTGTTTTTTGCCTTCGACATAATCATACAATAAAAGAATTACAGACGGAGATCAAATTCAATACTACTCTACGATAGATACCCATGTAATCTGCCCCTGCATAGCTAATATTGGAAGCAGTTATACTCTTTTAGATACATCAGCCCAAAGTTCACAATCTGGCCCTTCCGAGAAAATTAGCTCGGAGAGTGAAGTTGCTACAGTCAGCGCTGCCTGGTAGATAGGAACGCGCGTAACTATGGTGATTGGGGCAGAGGAACGCCGCCATGTCCTTTCCTGCGATTGGCCCTGTCTTGGTGACGGGGTAGGCGGGTGCATGGGGGGGGGGGGGTGCATGGGGGGGATAAGGACGTAGGACATGTCCCCCCCCATCCCCCCCCCTCGGTTGCCACTCCCCTGTTACAGTACATGTATATATTTTTGTTAATAAAACACCTTGAGAGGAGGCATGATGCAATAGACCATAGGCCTACCTTGGGAAAATAGGCCACAGTTTGATGTGATAGACGTGTCTATTTCCATCGCATTTGTGGCGGGAGTAAGCCTACATTGGTGGGAAAGGGGGAATTTCCAAGCAGCATAACAGGTGGACACATCCTACCGTGATGTGTAGTAACTAACTTGATGTGTAGTAACCCAGTGCAACTTGCAAACCTCAAACCGTTATCTGTATCAATAAACGTTATCTGTACCAATCAAAATTCTTAGAGGTAGGCTGCTGTGAAACTGCTTGCCACGCCCCTGGTCATACAATGTGGGGCTACATGTTTTGATGCAGATAGCATCAAGAAAAGGAAGAGTTTTCTTGATGCAGATAAAAGATGTTTGCATCACATAAATTGATGCAGATCATGTCAATATGATGCAAATGACAGTATGATGGCATGCCATTATATGCACTACTGCAGATCACAGTTACTGCAGATCATGGTTGTACAACCCTAGACAGTATTACATCGTTGGGTCTTTATTTGTCATTTTATGTTATCACTCACTCACTCACTCACTCACTCACTCACTCACTCCAACCTTCTGGAAGGTCGAAATGTTTGAAATATACTGAATTAATCAGAAAGTATGATGGAATTGACCCTTGCATTCTAGTAAATCTTTCAAATGACGACAATCCTGTCCCATGTAAATATATATAAGGGCATAATATTATATACATATATGGCTCACTCTCACCAGATCTATGCAACTATTATTTGGCCGTACATGATCAGCGGCCGTACATGATCGGTGAAGTACATGATCGGTGACGTACATGATCAGTGACGTACATGATCGGTGATCTATTGGCTGCCTTACCCTTTCTGACCATGTTAAAACATAAATAAAACTTACCAAGGTGTACATATGATGTGTGTCTTGAAATGTAAGATTTTAGACATGTGTAGATGCGACCATTGAAGGGAATTTTACATGACATTTCAATACCGATCATGTACGTCATGTGACGTACATGATCTCTTGTACATTGAGGCACTCCCCTCTGGCCCATATGAATATTTTGGGAGTGTTCTTTTGCTAATGAACTCCCCAAACATACATTACAGCCAGTAGGTATGGTTAGAAGAGTCAAATAGCAGATTGCATGGGGTAATTAGTGGATTTTATAGTTTTCCGATCATGTACGGCCACTGATCATGTACGGCCACCGATCATGTACGGCCACATCACTGACTTGGTGAGAGTGAGCCATGTATTGTTGGAGATCCTCTTTGCTTCAAACGTCGGATCAGACTGTCGGAACCCTCCATTCCAAACCCCTCATATAGATAACATAGGCTAAGGTGTTGTGGTAACATGCCTCAAAAGAAATAGTTTCGATTGGTCAATTTTTATTGGTTATTTTAATTTTAAGCACAACATGTTAAGTTGTTATTAGATAGTGTAGAGCCGGTATCTCACTAATTAGTCATTATCAGTTCAGTTTTTGTTATACAAAGGATTTCCCCCTTCTAGTAAATCTTTCAAATGACGACAATTAGAATAGGAGGGTCACTAGGTTCGTCCTCTTGAGATAGTGATACCCTCTATCACAGAGGTGCCAACTATTACGAATTGAGGCCTTTTAGGGCCTGATTACGACATTACAAATTGCCCTTCCTAAAGAACAATATGACTTTAAATGGTCTATTTGGGTCCCATATGAAAGTATCTTCATATCTGGAAGCCTGCATTTTGGCTGTTTTCTCACTATTTGGCTGATATCACTTTGGACCCCATGTACGGGGGGGGGGTGACTCGGGTCCGAAAAAAGATTTTTTGTGATTTCCCGTGTTTTTGGACCCGAATGCAAAGTTTGAGCCTGTCCCCGAGGAAAAGTAGTTTTATCACCCCCCCCCCTAAATAAATCAACTCAACTCAAATCAAATCACCCAAAAATGGCCTAATATTATGATATTATCCCAACTTTCTCGGGTTTCCTAATTATGGTCGGGTTACCTGAAACACACTTTTTTTTATTTTATGGTGGACCTTATTGTTTTTGCTTAATCCATTAATGAAGCCAATAATATTATGATCCCACATGATTAATGTGTTTAAATGTTACTTACACATGCAAAGAAACAAAATACTGTAGCTGTTGGCTATTCAAGATAGTTTATCAGCTAGGAAAAACTCCAGATTCGAAAATAGGTTGTTAGAAATTACACTTTATTCAGTTGACATATGGCTCATAATCATACAGACAGATGGTGATATTCAAAGATGCTTTCCAACAACAGGTGATGTATGAACATATAGGAGTGATACGCTCATGGTCTTATTGACAATTCCCTATGTCCAAGGCTCTCTCTTATCCCGGTAGAACTCCCAGTGAGTCAGACTCCACAGAGGGAGTAGGACTCGGAGTCATATGGCTTTGGGGGGCAGCGATACATTAACTCGCTTCTAGTAGAGTACTAAGATTAATTCAATGTGATTGATTTACTTTGTTACCCGAGGGCTGGTCGACCCCATATTATACACCGAAAAACATGTATTTGAAGTGCGTAATAAAAACCTTGAAAATTGAATTGAATTGAAATTGATATACCTGTGCGTCTATCTCCAATAACCCCCGTAGGGCGGGACGGAGATGGACGCAGGTCAGAGCAGCAGCAGGACAAATCTACAAGTACATCAGAGTTCTAGTAATCTCTGTTGTGGAACAACCAGGCTGGCAGGAATGCACAGCAAGACTGAGCCTCCGAGTAGAAGTACCCAGGGGTTTATATACTGGGGAATTACATAACTCCACTCCATAACTCCAACACTTGTGCTCCCGAGCAACTCCAGGTAACCTGAAACCGGTTTCCCTTCGTACCCACGCAATACCCAAACAAGTGCGGGTCATATGTGGCAGTCCCGGCTCGGTGCATACCGCAAGGTTGCACACCAACAACCCTCAGGTGCCGGATTATGTAATCACATGCCAGGGTCTGGGTAGGAGTGTGGCCCGGATATGCCACAACAAGAACAGCCAGACAAGTCAATCCGGTTCTATGGAAATAGTACAGTGACCCACTACACCATTATAGGGGGGGTAGATGGGGGGGGGGGGTCCCCATGTTGCATGTTGATTTTAAGAAATGGCCTTAACATGTCATTAAGGAAAAAGCCATGTCACTAGTGTCACTAAGGAAAAGAATTTACGGGCATATAAAGAGTTATAAATGTGGTTTATGGGGCCACAGGCCCCAGGAAAATTTAGACATTTGACAACCCACAGGGACCAAATTTGAAGAAAGGATTTGGTAGCATACTTTACTCTACATGAGATTCTTCATGTCACTAAGCCCCATGTCACATGTCGATTTTAAGAAATTCCCATGTCACATGTCACTTAACTGGCCATGTCCCATGTCGATTTTAATAAATACCCATGTCGCCATGTCGATTTTAAGAAATGCCCATGTCGCCATGTCGATTTTAGGGGTCTTTACCCGTAATATAGGCTATTGACCCATCCCTTTCATGCATTTAGATATGAGTTGATAGGCCTATGGGAGCGGACAATAGGTTTGGATTAAATCATATAGGACTAAGAGAGTGATCATTTTTTAGCAACAGTGGGGAGGGATGGCGGGTTTTCGCCATCTAGTCCTACACTCTAGTAATAGTTGAATGTAGGCCTAGATGCGGACAGATATTTGCCCCTCCCCCCTTCCATAGCAATAGTAGATCTGCTAATACCGGTGACTAGGCCTATCTGCTAATACCTTTGACTAGGCCTATGTTTCACTTGTCTGGGGTAGGCCTACCAATGCCATGGTCCTAAACATGGCGACATGGGCATTGTTGGGGATTAGTGCCAACTGTCATGAACTGACATGGGACAGAACGAATTAATTGTGAATGTAAGTGATCATGTACCAGTATATGTGGTTAGAAAGAAGACAACAACTAAGAAAAAGAGTATTGAATTCATGGGCAGGTCATACAAAGACTATAGCAAGGAAGAAATGTTAGATTGTCTTAATGAACTGGACTGGGACACCTTTTTTGCCTGTAATGATCCGGATGAGGCGTGGGATATTCTATTTGGAAGGCTATTAGAATACTTGGATAGGAAATGTCCAGTAAAAAAGTGTTTTTTCAAAAAGCAGAAATCCAAATGGGTAACTGCTGAGCTTCTAAGGCTTTTTTATGAAAGAGATGCAGCTCTAAAAAAGGCCATTCAAACTAAGAAGGTTGAGGATATCATAGTAGCAAAGGCTCTTAAAAATAGATCTAATGTGAAATCAAAACAAGCCAAACGTAATTATATCAAAAATCAATTAGAGATAAATGCCAAGGATCCTAAAAGGTTCTGGGCAGCAATTAAGGACATGTTACCTCATGAGGCAAAAGGTGGTTGCTTTAATCTGAAGGATGACCAGGGCTCAGAAATCCCATCAGAAGATGTTGCTAATCATATAAATTCCTTTTTCGCAAATGTTGGTAAAAAGCTGGCTGATAAAATTGATGCCCCTGTGGGATATGATCCACCAGTCATAGTGCCTCCTGAAGACACTTTAACCTTTAATGATATTATATTAGAGGACCTAGAGAAGGAGTTGGGACAAATAGATGTAAATAAATCATCTGGTTTAGAAAACATTTCAGCTAAAGTGCTTAAAGAATTCCTAATTGGAAGGAAGGAAGAATTTCTGCATCTATTAAACTTGTCTATTACAACTGGGATTTTCCCCAAAAAATGGAAAGAGGCTAAGATTTGTCCTATCCCAAAAGTAAAAAATCCTGGTGATGTAAGTGACTTAAGGCCTATTTCTTTGTTACCAATAACAGGGAAGATTTTGGAAAAATTCATTCATAAACAATCTTACTCATTTCTGGAAGGGAATTCACTTTTAACACCAAACCAGAGTGGTTTTAGGAAAAATAGAAGCACCCAAGATGCTGTGTTAGAGTTGAATAATAATATCTTTAGATCATTAAATGATGGAAAGTACACAGGTGCTGTCTATATTGACTATAAGAAGGCATTTGACACAATAAGTCATGATAAACTACTAAAGAAGCTGCCTAAATATGGTTTTAGTGAAAGAGTCACTAGCTGGTATAAGAGTTACTTGGAAAATAGAGTGCAAAAAACAAATGCAAATGGAGTCTCTTCTGAGTGGGAGAATGTGTCATATGGTGTCCCCCAAGGATCTATCCTAGGCCCAATACTTTTTATATTATATGTTAATGACTTATCAAATCTGGCAATGTCTTGTAAGTGTCTTCAGTATGCAGATGACACCGTACTATTTATCTCTGGTAATGACTTGAATAATATTGCAGACTGTTTACAAAAAGATCTGAATAGCCTCGTTTCCTGGTGTGACGAAAATCAGCTCACCATAAACGCAAAGAAAACGAAAACAATGTTATATACATATGAAAAAGATGTAATTCTACCCCCTGTATATGTTAAAGGTGTGGAGTTAGAGGAAGTAGAGAATTATAAATATCTTGGAATTATTATGGACAATAATATGAGTTTTAAAAGTCAACTCTCAAAAACTATTTGTTCTATAAATCACAAAATATGGTTGCTGAGACATTTTAGGGGCCACATGGATAAAGATACTGCTGTAGTATTGCTCAAAACTATGTTACTACCATACATTGATAACAGTAGTGTGTTCTTATCTGGTATAAGCTATTCTGAGCAAAAGAAGCTGCAAATCCTACAAAATATTGGTATAAGGGTCAGCCTAAATATAAAAGACCCACTGTCCATTTCTGTCAAGAATATTCATCTAGAAGTAAACATTCTTCCTATTGACTTAAGAAGAGAGTATCTGCAAGGTATATTATGTTACAGGTTAATAACGTTAAAGTCACTAGATTTGATCTGTAATAGAGTGACTAGAGCAGCGGATGGTCCGTTAATTAAGATGTACACTGCACATACGAGACGAGTACAATTGTCTCCTCCTGTCGATGCATATAACACCTGGAATAACATCAAACCTGAAATAAGAATTTCTGAAAACAACATTATTTTTAAAAGGAAATTGAAGTGTAGTATCCTAAAACATTTCAAGGAGGTCTGGAATTACCATCTCCAATTCACAAATCTGTAAATTGCATTAATAGGTACAACTCTTCATTACAAAGCCCAGTGGTCAACCTACTACAAATGAACTTTTCGTTGAATTTATTCAACTTGGTGGGCAATTTGAAATAATACTTATAAAGTCTTTGTATAGTATTAGTAATCCTGGCACTGTATTGTATGCATAAGTATCTGTCATCTCATATTGTATAATAGTATTCTATCTGTGCAACACCATAGCAACCTCGGTCATAAAGTAATCACTGGAATACAATGTATATATACGAATGGAAAGGCACATATATATCTGAATATTGATCACAGGTATATCATACATCTAACCAACCTGACTACACTTACATGTCTTTTATGTGAACTTGGTATCATCTCATCACTCATATCCCCTCCACCCCTCCCCTCCCCCTTCCCCAGTAATATCACAATGATAGGCTATATGGTAGTCATCATCATTAAACAAATGGAATGGAGGTGCTGTTACCAAAACTGCTAATCAAATGGTGTTATCATTATAAGTATCAACCTCTTCTGTTATCCAATGGAATCAAATGTAATTGTATTCATACTTTTATGTTTTTTGAGATCAGCAGAATAAAAACCTTGCAAATTGAAATTGATTGAATTGAATAGATAGTGACATGGATTTTCTAAATATTGATTTGGTAAGGGCATTTCTTAAGATTGACAAAGGATAGGAGATCCTCTCCCCCCCCCCCCCTTCATCAAGGGCCCCAATGCCAACATAGTAGGATACACTAGCCTAGGTCCTCCTTATAGGCCCTAGCTTTGGCCAAATAAGCTATCATATAGTAAACTTATGGCCTATGTAGAGTGTGAATATTGCAGGCCTAGCAAACCAATTTAGGCTAGATCTAGGGTAAATACTGAAGTGAATGTGAATTAGAGCACCCCTGAGTCGCCTGAGTCCTGGCTTCAACCAGGCCATTTTGTGTGACAAGTGGCGGTGCTCTAGTGACTTCTACCCACGAAATCCTCTGCCGGTTTATATTCATGAAGCCCATTGTATACACGGTGATGAGGTGATGTACGTTGGGTTACATTTTAGATTTTTCTACAAAGTTTGCCGCTAGTGTAAAAAACGTGTCTGATCATTTTTGAGTCCGGTGGGACTCCCGTGGGAGTGCAGATGTAGGCCTACCGGTGACGGCCTGGGCCTTGGGCGGCGTGGGGCGGCGTGGAGCTGACGTCACAACAACAAAATGACGTTAAACTGATAAAATGTATCAATTCCCGTCTGGTGATGGCTCTAGGTTCCTTAGCAACCATTACCAGGCAACATAATTGTCAGTCATTGTTTTATTTGCAAATGGATTCCTGCAACACCTTATCTGCAGAGACAAGACGGGTTTTTTTTGCGCGGAAATCTCTGATAGGCCTACTTTAAGGGAGTGTTCATTTATCAATTACAGGGGGGGGTGATGAGATTTGGCGCGGAGGGGCGAATTTTTTTTTACAACCCTCCCTCGAGAGCCCCCCCTTGCCGAAGGCGCCGAAAATTTTTCGCCCCCCCCCTCCTTTGAACTATAGATATGCACGGGCTCTTTTGCTAAAAAGGGGCTTAAATTTTTACGCCCCCCCCTCAAGAGGGGTCAGATTTTTTTACGCCCCCTTCCTCGGGAGGGGTTGGACATTTTTACGCCCCCCTCCTAAACCCACCACCCCCCCCCCTGTAACTAATAAATGAACACTCCCTAAAAGCTACCGGATATAGCTGATTTCTCAGAAATAATGCTGGAATATCGAAAATGCCCCATTACATCATAATAGACTAGAGTAGTCTGTTTGTCTCATAATCAGGTCACAAGTTTGTCCATCTAGGGTAGGGCCTAGGCCTACGCATCATGTTTTCCTAGTTGACTTGATAAACCAGTCAACCTTATGTGCCTTGAGTGTAAAACTAGAAATAAAGACACAGATATGAGACAAAAATATATGATCGTCTAGAATTTATGCTCCCCGCCCTTATGACAATGGCCACTATTGAAGCAACCTGAGAGACAGCTCCTTAACAGATACACCCCCTACTCTTCACCATGGAGGATGTGGCTTTGCAAGGCTCTGCCCAGCCTGGAGCCCTCCAGGTCCAAATGGGCGAGTTTATATTGTAGCGTCCGCCCTAATGTGGAAGGAGACAGAACTCGTTCAGTACAGTTGAACCGGAGATACTTTATTGCCCTGGCTCTCCTTGGCCACACCAGCTAAGTCTTGTCTGAGATCTTCTCTGCTTCAAGCGTTAAACCAGACTGACAGAACCCTCCGTCCCCCTCCCCTTATATAGCTTACTGATGTTTTCCGCCTCCCCAGACGTTCTGTCATGGGCGCCCGGGAACTTCGCCGATGCCCCTTGCGAACGTCTCCGCGTTGGCGGGGATTCTGCCGTCGCCACCACTAAATCAGGGGAGCCAGCCACCACTAAGCGGCGGAGCCAGCTGTCTCCTCCTCTGTCTGGCATGTCAATTCTTATCTTATGTACAACGTACGCCGGGGCGGCGGAGGGGGTCTGTGAACCCACAACCCCCCCTCCGTTGCCCCTACAATATATAAGAAAATGATCAAGAATCCTGTAAACATACAGCCGGGACCCTAGACTGGGGTCTAGGGTGGCTATACAGGGGGGTGTAGATGGGGGGTCCCCATGTCCCATGTCAATTTTAAGAAATAGCCATGTCGCACGTCCATGTCGCTTAATAATCCCCATGTCCCATGTCGAATTTAAGAATTGCTCATGTCCCCTGTCACTTTCATTTCAAACCTCATGTAGCATGTCACTAAGCTCCATGTCCCATGTCGATTTTAAGAAATGGCCATGTCGCCATGTCGGATTAGCAATCCACCCCCATACACAGGGATCTATATTTATTTTCACTGAGCTATGCTGGGTTTGCTAAAGGCTCCTCACGTCCATTCTGTGGCTGGGACCTGCCTGACTACCATTATACGGTGTTAAGACTTGCAATAAAGACACATAGATATAGAGGACCTTATAGTTATAGGTTGAGAAGAAATTATGGATAAGAGAAGAGCATTGAGCGGACAGGGCCATTTAGCAGTCAGGAATTATCAAGGATGAATTGAAAACCTATTGAGCAGACAGGGGCATTGAGCAGATAGGGCTGAGGGAGCAGGATATTAAAAACCTATTGAACAGAACAGATAGGGGCATTGACCAAAAAAAGCTCAGAGAAGATAGTCGGAAAAAGCATTGAGCAGACAGGGGCATTGAGTAGTCATACTGAAGGTATGCGACCAATTTTATTAGTTTTGTTTATTCTATTGAGCAGCCAAAGGCATTGAGCAGATAGGCAAGTATGACAGGTGGAGACATCTATTGTCTATCAAACGAATCAGATTGCAGAGAGAGATCGTTAGATGGTTGGATATAGCATTGAGCAGTCACAGGCATTGAGCAGTCACACTGTAGATATGCCTTGTCCTCTCAATACCTACTGAGCGCCTACGGCGTTAATCACTCAATGCTCCATTGAGAGGATATGGTAGGATCGACTGCTTTGAGAGGAGCTCTTCCAAAGTTTCTGAATTAGTTATAGTAGGGAGCGGTTGTATGAGAGTTGCGTTGTTCTGGGAGGCGTGAAAGTAGCGCAGTTTGCTCTTGTCTTCTCTGTGTTGTAAGAGTAAGCCTACCGAGAAACCCACTTTGTATCTGAATCTTTGTGTCAAGTGAATGCGACGCATAGTATCTACAGCGTCACTCAACTCGCCGGTTGGTAGCCTGAAGTTTGTTACACTCACGCGAGTCCCGTGCATCCTGACGCCCGTTTGTATCGCAGGCCAATTCGCCGTGAACGTTTCCTCACCGTTCGGTACAGCACATATGCGCGGAGGGATGGTCACCCCGTCCAGAGATTCGCGTCGACAGGCGATCTTTCGGCAATCGCCTTCGCCGCATAGAGGGCAAAACTTAGGTATTACTCTACATTTTTCTATGTGTCTCTCGTGGTTGTACGGTCTTTTAAAAATTTTGAAACACTTTTCGCAGACGTACTGCGTCATGTTTTTTTTTGTTTTTTTTTGTTTTTTCACTCAGTTACCAACTACTTAGCCGTCTAACTATCTATCTATCTATCAATCTATCTGTCTATCTATCTATCAATCTATCTGTCTATCTATCTATCTGTCTGCTGTCTGTGTATCCGTCTGTCTGTCTCATACAGCGTACGTCAAACGCTGTGTGTGTGCGCGCGTGAGCGTTGAGCGTCTCTCATTCCAAATCTATACCGAGAAATTTGAGAATAATATCTGTTTTGTCATCCAACTCTTTGAGCGCTCTGGCGGACAGCGTCACCCCCTGCTGTGTGGGTTTTTTGTCAGGACCTTCGTATTTGCGC
Source organism: Harmothoe impar (assembly GCA_947462335.1). Classification (NCBI taxonomy): domain Eukaryota; kingdom Metazoa; phylum Annelida; class Polychaeta; order Phyllodocida; family Polynoidae; genus Harmothoe; species Harmothoe impar. The sequence continues at coordinate 20,496 of CANHQG010000333.1, forward strand.
ACGTGGATGAGGTTCTTACCGCTGTAGTAGCTCACAGCTGCGTACACTTCGCCCTCCTCATCCAGCACTGCGAACCAGGGGGTGTGATTAGGTCTTCCTTGCGCGGACGCTGTGTCGCGTATGCGCACCACTGCGCGGATATCGGCGATGCGCGCTATTAGCTCGCGCAGCGCGTCAGCAGTGAAGTGCACTCGCTTGCTTCTGGTCAGAGACGCCTCTTTCACCTGGCCGTCTTTTGTGTAGCGCGGCCTCCTAGACAGTCTAGCCACGTCCTCCCAGATCTCCAGCGTCAAAGTCCCGTCTAAGCAGAACTCTAACCCGAGAGGACGGGAGGTTTTCTCTGCTTCTTCTGGTCCATCTCGTTCTTTTTCTTGTATTTTTCTCTTCTTAGTAGGCTTTGTTGTTCTGGACTCACCTTAGAACGTTTCAGACCCGCAAGAAGAGTAACACCATCAGCGTGAGCTGAATCAGCAGCAGAACCGATAGCAGGAGCAGCGTCAGCGCTGGTGGTATCCGAGGCCTCGTTGTTGGAACAGAGCAGCCACACGCCGTCGGTGCTGAGTGTAGCGGTAGAAGATGAAGCGCCGCCGCCCTCGTAAGGTGGCGGTGAGGGCAGTCGCCACGGACCGGACGCGCTACCAGTGGAAGTGAGGTCGAAAGCTGTGGAAGAGGGTAGCCGAAAAAACGTACCGTCCGCCCCTTTCCCTTCGGGTTCTTCGTACGCCTCGTCGTCAGCGTCGTTCTCTGTCTCACCCTGTTGCTGCTGCTCCTCCTCCTCCTCCTCCTCCTCTTCTTCTTGGTTTAGGGGCTGAGTGTCCGAATAGCTGTAACTCTCAGCGCGAGCGGCGTCGAGGGCGTCGGTCGATGTAGTGGTGGAGAGGGGCTTTGCAACGTGCGGCAGGTCATCAAAATCAGCAACAGTAGTGGGGAGGTAAAAACCCGGTTGCCAGTACTGCGCTGTGCCAGGAGCGTTGTCGTCAGTAGTAGTAGCGGTAGCAGCAGGTGCAGCAGAAGCAGCAGCAGCAGCAGCAGCAGCAGGCGCAACAGTAGCAGGCGCAGCAGCCTCAGCAGGCGCAGCAGTAGCAGGCGCAGCAGTAGCAGGCGCAGCAGCAGCAGCAGCCGCAGCAAGAGGATCACCAGCAGCAGCAGCAGCAGCAGGCGGGGCGGCAGTAGCAGCGGCAGCGCGCTTAGCAGCAATGTGTACCGTCGCGAGTGTAACAACGTCGCTAGCACGACGACTACTACCAGTAGTACTACTACCACTACTACTACTACTACTACTACTGCTGCGAGCGCTCGCTAGAGCGGGAGGGTGATAAGACCAAGCGGATGCGGTGGTAGTCTCATTTTCAGTAGCAAGAGGAGGCACTGACGCTAAACGAGCGCTGTTCCGCGTAGTCTTCTTGTTCTTGAACTTGCTTAGATCCTTGGACGGCGCTAGGTGTTGTCTTTTGCTCATGGTGGTGACTGTAGAGAGCAGCAAAAGACTGAGTGAGTGAATGGGGGTTTCCAGGCCCCTTATATACGCCTTCTCGCTTCTAGAGCTAAGCTACTTACTGCCCCTGTTCAGCTGCCGCCGGCTGGCCGGCGGCCATTCACAAAGAGAAACAAAAGACATAAGGCATGACGTTTTCAGCTGGATCCCTTTCCCCCCTTTTGAGAGATCGACTGTCATGAGCTAAGCTACTTACCACCCTGTTCAGCAATTCAACGCGCATTAGCTGTATAAAGGATTAAGCGGTTGCTGCCGCCGACTGACCGGCGGCCATTCACAAAGAGAAACAAAAGACATAAGGCATGACGTTTTCAGCTGGATCCCTTTCCCCTCTTTTTTGAGGGATCCGCTGTCATGAGCTAAGCTACTTACCACCCTGTTCAGCAATTCAACGAGCGTTAGCTGTATAAAGGATTAACGGTGATGAGCTTAGAGTGTGTATACAAAAAAAACTACAGGAGGCGTGTGGCGTGAAGCAGGACCCCCTAAGACGAACGTGTCTGTCTGTGAGTAGAGGCGTGTGCATGTGGTGAGCGACTTAAGTGTAAGACAAAAAAAAATCACCGCCTCCTGCCGTGGTGAGTAGACCGGGCCGGCCGGCGGCGGCCGGCTAGTTCAATAGGGGTGACAGCTGACTAAGGCTGTGCATGAAAAAATCCGATTTTCACCTGACCTCTGACGTTTGTTACAATGAATGTCAGAGGGAGGGAGGCATCCTCAGGTAGGGGGTAGGAGGTAAGGCTATGGATGAGGAAAAAACACCGTTTTCAGCTGGTCTCCACGGATAGCGATGACATACCCCTCGTCATCTAAGCTCTTAAGGAGCGGAGCGGCTGAAAAAGCGTCATGCGGACAGGTCGCTAGACAGCTGGAGTGCTGTTGGAAATAGGATTAAACTCCCTCTGTATAAAAGCTCTGATTTCTGTTGGAAAAAAACCATATCGCCTCTGACCACAGTAACGTCTACTACCACCACCACGGCCACCACGGCCGCCGCCGCCGCCGCCGCCAAGACGAGACGAGATGGCTCAAGCTATTCCACTTTCAAGCTCGCCTTCACCGCCTTGTCCACCTGAAAAAAAGTTAATGCGGCTTGACAACGTGAGACGCGCGGGGCAGACCGATGGGGAGAACAGAGAGGTAGGACAGCGGCGCTTAGCATATAGCGACGCCTTGCTTCGTCAACTAGGTAAAGAGTTGAGCGGATCTTGGAGAGAGTTGGGCAGTAGCTTAAAAGTTACCGCCGCCCGTATGGATGCTCTAGTAGAGCGCAGTGTCAAGACACCGGAGGAGCTGTGTACGGCGATGTTCCGAGTCTGGTGGGGTGAAACCCCGCATCGTCATAGATGGGGAGAGCTCGGTCGCGTCTTCACCCGCATTAGACGAGTGGAACTGTTGGCTCAGTGGATGTCCCTTCTCCACAGACAGGGGTTGGATTTCGAAAACCCCGACTCGCGCGCGATGCATAAGCACTTGGGCGCCCTCTGCAGACGCCTAGGTAGCAGGTGGAAAGAGGTGGGGGACCATTTAAAATTGTCGCCTGAGAGGTTAGATAAGATCGCTGAAGAATGCGAATACGGAGGAAGTCCCGCTGAGTGGGCCTTCCGAGTGTTGAAAATGTGGCAAGCTGAAGCTGACGGTGCCGGCAGTACGCCTTTTGAACTCCTTTGAGTGTTGACTGAGGACATGGGAAAGTTTGACCTCGGCATCGCGATATTACTTGACTTTATCAAGCAAGAAACAACGAGAACGACGGACATGTGAATTGTTGTGTTTTATTTTCATACGTCTTCTTTATTAGTAAGTAAAAAAAATATTATAACAATTAAGTCGCGTGTCCTCTTAAAGTGTCACTTCCTCCAGTCGCAGCTGATCGCCTCATCGAGGCATGTGATAAACAAAAAAAAATGAAGAGACACGCTTCTTCCTCTCGAGAGGAAGAAGCGTGTCTCTCGATTAAAATCTTTTCTTTTCTTTTTTTCTTAAAAGAGACAAACGCCCCTTAGAGCGCCCCCCCCTAGAGTGCCCCCCTCCCCCCTCCCCTCCCCTCCCCTCCCTCCCCCCACCCGCCCCATGCATCCTAAAAGCGCCCCCCTCCCCATGCATCTTAAAGGGGCCCCCCTCCCCCCCTCCCCCCCTCCCCCCCTCCCCCCCTCCCCCCCTCCCCCCCTCCCCCCCTCCCCCCCTCCCCCCCTCCCCCCCTCCCCCCCTCCCCCCCTCCCCCCCTCCCCCCCTCCCCTCCCCTCCCCTCCCCTCCCCTCCCCCCTTATACACTCTAAAGAACGCTTCTACTTAGTTCAATAAGTCACTTCCAGTCGCTCGTAAAACAATAAAAATGAAAAAACAAACTTATATCGTGGTGTTTTTTATTGGTTTACCGAAAAAAATAAGAGACTCGCCTCCTCCTCCTCCTCCTCTCCTTCTCCTCCTCCTCTCCTTCTCCTCTTCCTCCTCTCCTTCTCCTCCTCCTCCTCCTCCTCCTCCTCCTCCTCCGAAAAAAAAAAATATCACATTTTAAAGCGCGTGACCCCTTAAAGACGCTCATCTCTTCATTAAGTCGCGTGACGTCACTTCTTCTTCTTCTTCTTCCGGTCACGTGATCAATCAGGTCACAACCGGTCACGTGATCCTCAATGAGGTCACTCACTTCCGGTTGGCCATTAGGTCATGTGACGTCACTTCCGGCCACGTGACTCATCAGGTCACTTCCGGTCACGTGATCCTAAATTAGGTCATATGACGTCACTTCCGGTCCCCTAAGTAGGTCATATGACGTCACTTCCGGTCCATAAGTAGGTCATATGACGTCACTTCCGGTCACGTGACCAAATGGCGGCCTCTGATTGGCTAACTAGGTCACGTGACGTCACCACTAATCCCCTAAGTAGGTCACTTCCGGTCACGTGACCAAATGGAGGCCTCTGATTGGCTGCATGTCGATTGAGTAATAAACAGTAGTTAACCATAGTCCCGTTCCGATACATACTATACTACTGATATTATTACACATCCTTGATTTAAGAATATAGACAAATACAAGTAGTATAACTTATTAACCCAAATTCAAACGAATAATACCTGGGATAAGAAGGAAAGAAGAGAAGCCATGACGTACATCGTAAAACGTCACAAAACGTCGACTGGATGGGGACCCAGATACTGCACTCTACCCGGGCACGTTTTGCCGTGAGAATGGGGCAAGTTTTGCCGTGAGAATGGGGCACGTTTTGCCGTGAGAATGGGGCAAGTTTTGCTATGAGTATGAGTATTGTTTGCTGTGAGAATGGAGTTTGTTTTCCGTCAATGTGGAGGGAAGGGTGAGGCTCACATTTTTCCTGGATCATATCCAATTTTAATTATTTTTAGCCTCTCCAACATCTTTCCGTGGGACTGGGACATTCCTAAATCCCGTAGAGTTATGTCAATTATAGTCAACATCCCGCCCCTCATGGATGCTGTTTCTCCACAAATTTGCGGACGTCCGTAAATTTGCGTAAATTTGCGGACGTCCGCAAATATATTTATGGAGCTCCCCAAATATAGGCCTTGGTACTTAAGCATACAAATACGGACCTCTGTATATATTTGGGGACATCCGTATATATTTGCGGACGTCCGCAAATTTGCGGACCTCCGCATATTTGTGGAAAAACAGCATCATGGTGTATTAAATAGTCTACATTCAGCTTGGCATGGATGTAGACTATAGATCTGCCCGCAATGACCTGTTGTTGACCTGTTGGTGGCTGCACACTCACCCTGCCGCTTCTAAAGGCCTAAGGCTATGTCAATATTGTTTTGATATGTGCAGATGGTAATGTATTCATATGTATCGTATTCCCAAATAGGTTCTACCTGCTGTTGCCCTTTTCATGGCCGCATGGTGCGTCATTGTGTTACACCCTTTGTCTGCTCACCAGAGCTACATCAAAGCTGTAGAGTTCTGATTCTGTGCATGACATGGACACCCGGGAGTATCTGTGCTACACATATATATATATATATATATATATATATATATATATATATATATATATATATATATATATATATGTGTATATATATATGTATATATATATATATATGTATATATATATATACATATATATACAAATATATATATATATATACATGATATATGTATATATATATTGATGCAATAATGGCTGGTGGGGAAAGCACGTGTGAGGTATATCTTGCAATAATGAACGAGGTGAAGCCGAGTTCATTATTAGCCAGATATACCTCACAAGTGCTTGACCCACCAGTCCTTAATGCGTTTATACCACTATTTCCTCAAATATATGAATATCATATCGTATAAGGCCTACCTTTTTCAATTGTCCATTTTGTTTCGCGGATCGACTGGCAGACTCGCCGAGCACCATGCTTCTCCCAGCGGTACCAAATACGTAGTGAATAACATCCAAATGTAGCGAAATTAGACCATGACAGGGTTAATCCTTCAATCCGGTACATGCCTAGAGCTCCTTCTTGATGTTCCCATGTAGAAATAGCCTTTTAATTGCCTAAATTCCATATACTTCGACATTTTGCGAAGGCCGCCAGCCGGTTAGAGCGAGACGCGTGTGATCACGTTACAGACTGACCTAGTTTCCGTGGCCTGGCTTCGATCAGCTGATCGTCCTCTGCCCGCCCCAAATACAACTCTTACCGGGTTGGTATTGATCGCAAAATGTCGAAATATGAGGAATTTACGCAATTAAAAGGCTAATACTTCACGGGAACATCAACAAGGAGGTCTAAACATGTACTGGATAGAAGGAATAAGCTTGCATGCTCTAATTTCGCCACATTTGGATGTTATTCAACACGCATTGACCGGATGATGATAGAAATAATGACGACAAGGTAAGAGACTATTAGCTTCCTACCAACGTTATGTGTGTCGTCTCAATGGCGCATGAGGTAAGGCGCTGGCGTTTGGCCTCAGCAGCCCGGGTTCGCAACTCGGACGATTCACCCTAATTTCGTAGCCAAAATGGCTATGCCTATCTTTCATTACCTTGTTAAAATATATAGAGACGTCTTGGTGTAAAAAATTAATTCTGAGCGTGCGTATATCCTGAGATAACCGCACGGCAAATATCCACTCTCGGCACGGGAAAAGCCAGAATCGTGGTATAAATATATGTATATATATATATACATATTTATACATATATATATAAATATATATATATACATAAATATAAATATTTTTTAGGGGTAGACACTAACGCTGGCCCAGGAGCCAACTGCCCATAATTTTGGGTCTGGGCACGTAGTTTTCTCTACTATTCAACGTAGTTTGCGCACTTAGGGAGTGTTCATTTATTAATTAGGGGGGTTGGTGAGATTTTGCGTGGAGTTTTTATGCCTCAGGATGGGTTGAGATTTTTTACACACCCACCCTGTAACTAATAAATAAACATTCCCTTACCATAGACAAAGGTTCACGAGTATAGTTCCTCACTGGCTCATTGGTGTCTTTTTATGTCAATAGAGAGTTTAAGATTTTGCAAGGTGTGCGGGATTTTGCAAGGTGCCATGAAGCTATGGCAAGGGCTGAAGTACAAGTTCCTGTTATCCCTATATGAGCCCAAAGAGTCGAGTTATGGTGAATCTACCCTAATCTATATTGGCATCATGGAAAATGTAACCCCTATTTCCGAATCATGTTTGATGTGCTGTGTATGACCATGCAGTAGGCTATTTCTCTGTATGAATCTACTGCAGCGCTCCTAGCAGGGAACACTGACACTATAATCATCTTTTATGTAAGTTTTGGCGTCCAATTGGCTGCCTGTAATCTGCCGCCATAATGACTCAGCAGAACCCACACAAGTAGTATAGTATGTATCGGAACGGGACTATAGTTAAGTACTGTTTATTACTCAATCGACCTGCAGCCAATCAGAGGCCTCCATTTGGTCACGTGACCGGAAGTGACCTACTTAGGGGATTAGTGGTGCATTCTGGGTAACCCTGCAGCCAATCAGAGGCCACCATTTGGTCACGTGACCGGAAGTGACCTACTTAGGGGATTAGTGGTGCATTCTGGGTAACCTACTGACCTACTTAGGGGACCGGAAGTGACGTCATATGACCTAATTTAGGATCACGTGACCGGAAGTGACCTGATGAGTCACGTGAGCGGAAGTGACGTCACATGACCTAATGGCCGACCGGAAGTGAGTGACCTCATTGAGGATCACGTGACCGGAAGTGACTTGATTGATCACGTGAGCGGAAGAAGAAGTTTTTTGTTTAGGAAGTGAGGGTCTTTAGGATCACGTGACTGGAAGCGACGTCGTCACATGAGTGACGCTTTAAGAGACTGCGCGACTTACTAGTAAAAGAAGACGTATGAAAATAAAAACACAACAATATTTTATTTTATTTTTTTTATTTCTTTTTTTTTCAATCTTGATAAACACTCTATTTTTGAAAAGATGCACACGCTTATTTTTTTTTTTTTCATATCTCTAAAGGATTCGTTGTCACACCGTCAGAATGCACGCGACGCTTATAATACAAGTAGCGCACGCCGTCTTTCTCTATGGTGTAGGTGACCATTTTGTTTCGCACCACTTTGAAGTTTCTATTTACAGCAATGAGAGTTTTTCGTTGGCGAAGAACATCCAAGAAGTCGTCTGGTTCCTGAGGGTTTTGTTTCTTCTGTACGCCTTTTGCACTCCATTTTTTGGATTTTCTTTCACCGGTGTCGCTGACTCGATCGTAGCAAATGTAAGTCTTAGGGTTGAGACTTAGGATCCCGTCACCTTCCCACTCCGCTTTCATAAGCCCCGAAGTTCTCAGATCGTGAAGGTACCGTCTCTCACAACATCCGCCGGGCGGCGGACACCATTCTCGCACTCTTTCCGTTTTTGTCTTCACGAAAAGCTCTAAGTGATCGTCGCACACCGCTGTCGGAAGCCACTTTCGTTTCTCTCTGAAGTACGTCTCTCTCAGGCGAGGTTTGACTAGGTCATCCAACGTGTCACCGCTGAGAGCCATGTAAAGACTGTCGGTGTCCATTTGACAAAGGGCATAATCGCGCCGATCGACGAATCTATCCAAGAAGTCGTATGTGAACTCTAACATTTTCAACTTCGCGTACTGGTATACCATGAACCCTATTTGAATAGGGAGGTTGTTGTTGACTGTTTTCGGTTGTAGTTCGACTTCAAACAGATCGGAACTCAACTCGGACGCCTTTTTGAAGCGCCACGAATTGGTCAATAGTTCGAACTTCCGACTGTCAGTGTATCTCACCGCCGTGTGTTTTTCTTTGTTGCAGATTGTTTTACCGTACGTAGCGTTTCCCATTAACTTGTAACAGTCTGACAGAATTTTCTCGTTCTCGTTCACGTCGCCACGTCTTCGCGCCGCCATTACTTCGTCCGCGAAACCGGCAAAGGAGCGTTTAGGTAGGTATTCTACCACCAGCTGCACTTTGGTGACTATCAAACCGTGCTCTAAATACCACTTGAGAAGCGGCGTTCCCAAGAGAATATTTTTTCCGTGGTAACTCCCTATCAGACATCTCTGAGGCGTGTTCAACAGCTTTTCTTCCTGCGCAAAGTCTGACATGTGAGGTCCTATGTCCGATTTTGAAACGGTCGCGTTCTTGAAAACGGGGGTCATTTCTTCGAAGTAGTCTCGTAGGTGAGGCGGCGTAGTGATGTCCACTTGAACTAAACCGAACATTTTCTCCTCTTTCACAGCGGAAAGGATGTCGCTCTCGCTCATCGCGTTTCGAGACACTTTCAAAGCGTCAACCTTCCAGCGTTGTTGGGAGGCCTTGACCCGCTCATCTCGACGCTTCATCTCTCGCCATTCGCACTCCCACACGACGACCAGCTTGTGACCTAGCGCTTTCAAGTAAGCGCTTACTCTGGTCGTTCTGTCGCGTCTCTCCTCTCTCAGTGAAGCGCACTGATATCGGTGCGACGGTATGCACTCGTGAGCGTGGAACCAACACCCGTGAAACTGGAAAACCGTATTAGAGGCCGCGTGAAACCCGTCCACGCGAATTCTCCGACAGCCTACAACCATCTCGCCGCCGTTCAAAGCGTGGCGCAGTTTCACGTCGCGGTCGTGCTCTACGAAGCGTAACCACTCCAAAGCGCTGTGAGAGTTTCTTTGCCTAATTTCGGGCTTGAACTCGGTCTCGGGCCGTCTCACCGCGTAATAGCCCGTGCAGTGCGCTTCGCTCATGCAGCGCAAGTACAGAGAGTTAGCGTCTAGTCCTAGGATGTGTTGGCACGGTCTCGCTTCTTCGCCGTACTTATGCTCCCTTATCCGCGTGGTGCCCTTCTCGTGAAATCTATGGAAGATGATGGAAGGACCGCCGACTAGATTTTCTTTGATCAGAGCGTGGAGGACGGCGTCGAACTGGGGGAACGTTGTGAACGCGTCTTCTAGGTTTTGGAAGAGGAACCGTAAAGTCAAACCGGCGAGAGAAACTCCGTCTTTCAACATGTCAATGCCGCGATCTTGGAAAAATTTAGCGTGATTTTTCAGAGCTTCTATGAAAGGTTTGACGTCTTTGTTGTTGTAGTGGATCAAGTAGTCTTCCATAGTTTGCATCTTCTCGTCGGACCAAACTTTCTGACATGCGGCGTAGTCGGATTCGGACATTTTGACGCCCGTCAGCTCCCTGTCGAAAGCCGATCTCGGTGGCAGCGTTCTGTTTGCCAGTTTCCTGGTAGACGTCATCCATTCGTAAGGAAAGTGACCTTTCTCTTCGTTCCTGGTGAAAGCTCGCAAATAGGTCGCGTAGTTGTAACCGGGTGCCAAATAGTTGACTACGTCCAAGAAAACCGTGTGCTGTGTGTAAACCGCCAAGTATTGATTGCTTCTCTTTATGACGCTGAATTCTTGGTTTCTTCGGTCTCCGGAGGCGAAGAACGAGTGAAGGCGTATTTTGATCAGGTTCAAGTCGTAACGCCCCGAGTTGAAGCCCACGACTGGAGCTTGACGGATGTATCTCAGAAGACGCTTCTTCAGTTGAACTAACGGGTGTCTGGTCTGAGCCGCAGCGAAGCCGCCTGGAGAAGGGGTGAACGTCGCCTCCTCCAGCAGGAGAGCTTCACCTATCGCCGCATCTAACTTCGCTAAGGTCGGTCGGTAAAGTTCTAGCACAGCTTCCCCGATGACTTTGGCGTTCTCGTTTATGTGATTTAAAACTCGGTCCAACAAGGGGTCGGAATCTGCGTCGGATTCTCTGACGAAGCAGACGGGCCCCTCCCACCCCGGAAAGTCGGATGCGACGCTAGCCGACAAAGGGACGTGATCCCACAGCAGGGACACGTGTTCCGTCGACGGTTCTTTGCACGGTCTGAAGAAAGCCTCGAAATCGAAGGCGATCTTGTAAGGGTAGATTCCGGAATGTCCGTCGGGGGGAAAAATGGAGAAGTCTGCTAGCGCTTCGAAAATCGTTCTCGAATTTTGGTAGATGCCACCTACGTAGCGCAACTTGACTTGTCGGCAAGAGGAAAGCTGGTTCCTGTGTCTCTTCAGCAAGAACTCGGTGGTGAACGCCGCCTTACACTTGCAACATTCGTATATGCCCGCGTACGCGTTGAAGTCCGTGACGAGAGAGACGTGCAAACCGCCTTTCGCCGTCAGGTGTAGGTTGACTTTACCTCGGGCGGCCAGAGTTCTGGAAGGCGGTCTGATCAGAGTAACGCGTCTTCTCAACTTCCGCCCCGGCACTTGACGCGACGCGGTGTAAACCGCTATCTGTACGTCAAACAAGTTCTCTAACGCGGGTAAGTCGCGGATGTTCAGACCCGGAAAGGATTCAGGTGTGGCAGCGGGACAGAACTGACGTAACAAATCTGAAGCGCGCTTGCTGGTGTTGTATAAGTGAAAGGAAATGCAGCGGAATATGCAGAGGTTGTCCTTGTTGGGAAAATCTAACACGCCGCTTCTCTTTCCAACTCGACCGGCCTGAGTGATCCTACCGCCTATGGGGAATTCCCCCGGTCCCATGTAAACGCAAATGTTCAAATTGGTAGGAAAAAGAACGTGCCACTTGGTGTCAGCGTCGCAAAGTTTCCGTACTTCCTCGCAAGCGACGGTGTTTTCCATCTTTGAGAGGAGCTCTTCCAAAGTTTCTGAATTAGTTATAGTAGGGAGCGGTTGTATGAGAGTTGCGTTGTTCTGGGAGGCGTGAAAGTAGCGCAGTTTGCTCTTGTCTTCTCTGTGTTGTAAGAGTAAGCCTACCGAGAAACCCACTTTGTATCTGAATCTTTGTGTCAAGTGAATGCGACGCATAGTATCTACAGCGTCACTCAACTCGCCGGTTGGTAGCCTGAAGTTTGTTACACTCACGCGAGTCCCGTGCATCCTGACGCCCGTTTGTATCGCAGGCCAATTCGCCGTGAACGTTTCCTCCCCGTTCGGTACAGCACATATGCGCGGAGGGACGGTCACCCCGTCCAGAGATTCGCGTCGACAGGCGATCTTTTGGCAATCGCCTTCGCCGCATAGAGGGCAAAACTTAGGTACTACTCTACAATTTTCTACGTGTCTCTCGTGGTTGTACGGTCTTTTAAACATTTTGAAACTTTTTTCGCATACGTACTGTGTCATGTTTTTTTTCACTCAGTTACCAACTACTTAGCCGTCTAACTATCTATCTATCTATCAATCTATCTGTCTATCTATCTATCTATTTATCTTTCTGTCTGCTGTCTGTGTATCCGTCTGTCTGTCTCATACAGCGTACGTCAAACGCTGTGTGTGTGTGTGTGTGTGTGCACGCGTGAGCGTTGAGCGTCTCTCATTCCGAATCTATGCCGAGATATTTCAGAATGATCTCTGTTTTGTCATCCAACTCTTTGAGCGCTCTGGCGGACAGCGTCACTCCCTGCTGTGTGGGTTTTTTGTCAGGACCTTCGTACTTGCGCACGTGGACGAGGTTCTTACCGCTGTAGTAGCTCACAGCTGCGTACACTTCGCCCTCCTCATCCAGCACTGCGAACCAGGGGGTGTGATTAGGTTTTCCTTGCGCGGCCGCTGTGTCGCGTATGCGCACCACTGCGCAGATATCGGCGATGCGTGCTATTAGCTCGCGCAGCGCGTCGGCCGTGAAGTGCACTCGCTTGCTTCTGGTCAGAGACGCCTCTTTCACCTGGCCGTCTTTTGTGTAGCGCGGCCTCCTAGACAGTCTAGCCACGTCCTCCCAGATCTCCAGCGTCAAAGCTCCGTCTAAGCAGAACTCTAACCCGAGAAGACGGGAGAAGGTTTTCTCTGCTTCTTCTCGTCCATCTCGTTCTTTTTCTTGTATTTTTCTCTTCTTACTAGGCCTTCTTGTTCTGGAACTCACCTTAGAACGTTTCACACCCGCAGGATGAGTAACACCATCAGCGTGAGCTGAATCAGCAGCAGAACCGATAGCAGGAGCAGCGTCAGCGCTGGTGGTATCCGAGGCCTCGTTGTTGGAACAGCGCAGCCACACGCCGTCGGTGCTGAGTGTAGCGGTAGAAGATGAAGCGCCGCCGCCCTCGTAAGGTGGCGGTGAGGGCAGTCGCCACGGACCGGACGGGACGCTACTAGTGGAAGTGAGGTCGAAAGGTCGAAGAGGGAAGCCGAAAAACGTACCGCCCACCCCTTTCCCTTCGGGTTGTTCGTACGCCTCGTCGTCAGCGTCGTTCTCTGTCTCACCCTGTTGCTGCTGCTCCTCCTCCTCCTCCTCTTCTTCTCGGTTTAGGGGCTGAGTGTCCGAATAGCTGTCACTCTCAGCGCGAGCGGCGTCGAGGGCGTCGGTCGATGTAGTGGTGGAGGAGAGGGGCTGTGCAACGTGCGGCAGGTCATCAAAGTCATCAACAGTAGTGGGGAGGTAAAAACCCGGTTGCCAGTACTGCGCTGTGCCAGGAGCGTTGTCGTCAGTAGTAGTAGCGGTAGCAGCAGGTGCAGCAGAAGCAGCAGCAGCAGCAGCAGCAGCAGCAGCAGCAGCAGCAGCAGACGCAACAGTAGCAGGCGCAGCAGCCTCAGCAGGCGCAGCAGTAGCAGGCGCAGCGGTAGCAGGTGCAGCAGCAGCAGCAGCAGCCGCAGCAGGCGGGGCGGCAGTAGCAGCGGCAGCGCGCTTAGCAGCAACGTGTACCGTCGCGAGTGTAACAACGTCGCTAGCACGGCGACTACTACCAGTAGTACTACTACTACTACTACTACTACTAGTACTACTACTGCTACTACTACTGCTACTACTACTACTACTGCCGCGAGCGCTCGCTACAGCGGGAGGGTGATAAGACCAAGCGGCTGCGGCGGTAGTCTCATTTTCAGTAGCAAGAGGAGGCACTGACGCTAAACGAGCGCTGTTCCGCGTAGTCTTCTTGTTCTTGGACGGCGCTAGGTGTTGTCTTTTGCTCATGGTGGTGACTGTAGAGAGCAGAAAGAATGAGTGAGTGAATGGAGGTTTCCAGACCCCTTATATACGCCTTCTCGCTTCTAGAGCTAAGCTACTTACTGACCCTGTTCAGCTGCCGCCGGCTGGCCGGCGGCCATTCACAAAGAGAAACAAAAGACATAAGGCATGACGTTTTCAGCTGGATCCCTTTCCCCCCTTTTGAGAGATCGACTGTCATGAGCTAAGCCGCTTACCACCCTGTTCAGCAATTCAACGCGCATTAGCTGTATAAAGGATTAACCGGTTGCTGCCGTCGACTGACCGGCGGCCATTCACAAAGACATAAGGTATGACGTTTTCAGCTGGATCCCTTTTTTGAGGGATCCACTGTCATGAGCTAAGCCGCTTACCACCCTGTTCAGCCATTCAGCGCGCGTTAGCTGTATAAAGGATTAACGGTGATGAGCTTAGAGTGTGTATACAAAAAAAAAACTACAGGAGGCGTGTGGCGTGAAGCAGGACCCCCCTAAGACGAACGTGTCTGTCTGTGAGTAGAGGCGTGTGCATGTGGTGAGCGACTTAAGTGTAAGACAAAAAAAAAATCACCACCTCCTGCCGTGGTGAGTAGACCGGGCCGGCCAGGCGGCGGCCGGCTAGTTCAATAGGGAGGGGTGACAGCTGACTAAGGCTGTGCATGAAAAAAATCCGATTTTCACCTGACCTCTGACGTTTGTTACAATGAATGTCAGAGGGAGGGAGACGTCCTCAGGTAGGGGGTAGGAGGTAAGGCTATGGATGAGGAAGAAACACCGTTTTCAGCTGGTCTCCACGGATAGCGATGACACACCCCTCGTCATCTAAGCTCTTAAGGAGCGGAGCGGTTGAAAAAGCGTCATGCGGACAGGTCGCTACACAGCTGGAGTGCTGTTGGAAATGGGATTAAACTCCCTCTGTATAAAAAGCTCTGATTTCTGTTGGAAAAAAACCATATCGCCTCTGACCACAGTAACGTCTACTACCACCGCCGCCGCCGCCGCCGCCGCCGCCGCCGCCACCGCCGCCGCCGCCAAGACGAGACGAGATGGCTCAAGCTATTCCACTTTCAAGCTCGCCTTCACCGCCTTGTCCACCTGAAAAAAAGTTAATGCGGCTTGACGACGTGAGACGCGCGAGGCAGACCGATGGGGAGAACAGAGAGGTAGGACAGCGGCGGTTAGCCTATAGCGACGCCTTGCTTCGTCAACTAGGTAAAGAGTTGAGCGGCTGTTGGAGAGAGTTGGGCAGTAGCTTAAAAGTTACCGCCGCCCGTATGGATGCTCTAGTAGAGCGCAGTGTCAAGACACCGGAGGAGCTGTGTACGGCGATGTTCCGAGTCTGGTGGGGTGAAACCCCGCATCGTCATAGATGGGGAAAGCTCGGTCGCGTCTTCACCCGCATTAGACGCGTGGAACTGTTGGCTCAGTGGATGTCCCTTCTCCACAGACAGGGGTTGGATTTCGAAAACCCCGACTCGCGCGCGATGCATAAGCACTTGGGCACCCTCGGCAGACGTCTAGGTAGCAGGTGGAAAGAGGTGGGGGACCATTTAAAATTGTCGCCTGAGAGGTTAGATAAGATCGCTGAAGAATGCGAATACGGAGGAAGTCCCGCTGAGTGGGCCTTCCCAGTGTTGAAAATGTGGCAAGATGAAGCTGACGGTGCCGGCGGTACACCTTTTGAACTCCTTCGAGTGTTGACTGAGGACATGGGAAAGTTTGACCTCGGCATCGCGATATTACTTGACTTTATCAAGCAAGAAACAACGAGAACGACGGACATGTGAATTGTTGTGTTTTATTTTCATACGTCTTCTTTATTAGTAAGTAAAAAAAAATAAATAAAAAATAAAAAATATCATAACAATTAAGACGCGCGCCCTCTTAAAGTGTCACTTCCTCCAGTCGCAGCTGATCGCCTCATCGAAGCACGCGATAAACAAAAAAAAACGAAGAGACACGCTTCTTCCTCTCGAGAGGAAGAAGCGTGTCTCTCGATTGAAATCTTTTTCTTTTCTTTTTTTTCTTAAAAGAGACAAACGCCCCTTAGAGTGCCCCCCCCACCCCCCTAGAGTGCCCCCCTCCCCCCTCCCCCCCCTCCCCCCCCACCACTCGCCCCATGCATCCTAAAAGCGCCCCCCTCCCCATGCATCTTAAAGGGGCCCCCCTCCCCTTCCCTCCCCTCCCCTCCCCTCCCCCCCCCTTTATACACTCTAAAGAA
This sequence comes from Harmothoe impar, assembly GCA_947462335.1. Taxonomy (NCBI): domain Eukaryota; kingdom Metazoa; phylum Annelida; class Polychaeta; order Phyllodocida; family Polynoidae; genus Harmothoe; species Harmothoe impar. The sequence goes on from CANHQG010000333.1 coordinate 36,611, forward strand.
CGCTTCTACCTAGTTCAATAAGTCACTTCCAGTCGCTCGTAAAACAATAAAAAATGAAAAAAAAAAAAAAAACTTATATCGTAGTGTTTTTTATTAGTTTACCGAAAAAAATAAGAGACTCGCCTCCTCCTCCTCCTCTCCTCCTCCTCCTCCTCCAAAAAAAAGATATCACATTTTAAAGCGCGTGACCCCTTAAAGACGCTCATCTCTTCATTAAGTCGCGTGACGTCACTTCTTCTTCTTCTTCTTCCGGTCACGTGATCAATCAGGTCACTTCCGGTCACGTGATCCTCAATCAGGTCACTCACTTCCGGTTGGCCATTAGGTCATGTGACGTCACTTCCGGTCACGTGACTCATCAGGTCACTTCCGGTCACGTGATCCTAAAGTAGGTCACTTCCGGTCCCCTAAGTAGGTCATATGACGTCACTTCCGGTCCATAAGTAGGTCATATGACCTCACTTCCGGTCACGTGACCAAATGGCGGCCTCTGATTGGCTAACTAGGTCACGTGACGTCACCACTAATCCCCTAAGTAGGTCACTTCCGGTCACGTGACCATATGGAGGCCTCTGATTGGCTGCACGTCGATTGAGTAATAAACAGTACTTAACTATAGTCCCGTTCCGATACATACTATACTACTCACACACTCTGACGGAGCTCCCACTCTCCATCACTGTCCTCACTGCCTCTGCCACAACCCACACAATCTGACGGAGCTCCCACTCTCCAACACTGTCCTCACTGCCTCTGCCACAACCCACACAATCTGACGGAGCTCCCACTCTCCAACACTGTCCTCACTGCCTCTGCCACAACCCACACAATCTGACGGAGCTCCCACTCTCCTACACTGTCCTCACTGCCTCTGCCACAACCCACACAATCTGACGGAGCTCCCACTCTCCAACACTGTCCTCACTGCCTCTGCCACAACCCACACACTCTGACAAAGCTCCCACTCTCCAACACTGTCCTCACTGCCTCTGCCACAACCCACACACTCTGACGGAGCTCCCACTCTCCTACACTGTCCTCAGTAGTATAGTATGTATCGGAACGGGACTATAGTTAAGTACTGTTTATTACTCAATCGACATGCAGCCAATCAGAGGCCTCCATTTGGTCACGTGACCCGTTGCCATGGTAACGTGACCTACTTAGGGCTCTCAGCCAATCAGAAGCCAGCATTCTGGGTGACCTACTGACCTACTTAGAAGCTCTCAGCCAATGAGAGGCTGGCATTCTGGTAACTATGGTAACGTGACCTACTTACGTCACGTGACCTACTTAGGCTCAGCCAATCAGAAGCCGGCATTCTGGTAACTAGGGTAACGTGACCTACTTAGGGTTTGTTTGTAAACAACACCACGTGGCTCTCTTGTTTGTAAACAACACCACGTGACACGTGACTGTTTGTAAACAAACAACGTATATATAGAAAAAAACACAACAAGTTCCATCTTATGTTAAAATTATATTTTCGAATAAAAAAGCACATCTGTAACAGCGTCTATGTGTAACTACGCGCGTTCTCATTCAAACACTATAACACTATCATACCGTAGCAGCAGCAGGTAGGACCGGAAGAAAAGCAAGCGCACGAGCAGAAGCGACGACACCATTTGCACCATCCGGCCGTCGCGTTGGTAGCCCTACTACCCGTCGCGCGTTCCACTGGAGCGGCTTTAAGAGTGACAAATGACGATTCTTTGTCGACGCGACTGCTAACATCAGCATCGGCAGCAGCATCGGCAGCATCGGCAGCAGCATCGGCAGCAGCGGCAGCAGCCTCGGCAGCAGCGGTAGCAGCAGTAGCAGCAGCGGCAGCAGCAGTAGCGTGAGCATTAGCAACAACAGCAGCAGCGACAGTAGCAAGGGCGGCAGAGCGGGCACTAGTAGCGTTATCAGCGGCGTCATCGGCAGCCGCAACAGCATCAGCAGCAGCAGCGTCGGCATCGGTGGCATGAGTAGCTGCATCGGCGGCAGCAACAGCAGCAGTCACAGCCGCAGCGGCAACAACAACAACGTCATCACGACCCGCGTCACTAACAGCCGCAGTAAATGCAGCAGTAGCACGCTGAGCAGCACTAGCAGCAGCAGTAGCAGAGGCTACAGCATCAGCTTCACATTCGCGCGCCGCTTCGTCATTCCGCTTCATGTCACGGTAGCAACTTTCCATCACGAGGATCTGCAAATTGAGGCGCGGTGCTGGTGGTGGTAGTAGTAGTAGTAGTAGTAGTAGTAGTAGTAGTAGTAGCGTGAACGATGATGACGATGCTGAATGTGGTTTCACTCCCCTTATATACCCTTACGCCCCGCCTTTTTTCAAGCCACCGGCCAGCTGCCCCTTCACGGCAGGTCTTTAGATCAGCCTTAAGTCGCTTACTACGTGGCTCATCATCCCTCTAATCGCATTTTCCAGCCGCCAGCCGGCTGTCTGCTGATGACAGGCGAGGGTGATTTGTTTTTTTCTTTAGATATAAGCCGCTTACCACACGCGCACCCTCTAGTCACAGACAGAGTGACAGAAAGGGAGGGGGTCGCTTTGTTCACGCTACCTGTAGTTGTTTTTCTATACACACGCTGAGCCCATGACCCGTTAATCCTTTATACAGGTAACACGCGTTCAACTAATTACCCTATTGTATGACAGTCGGTACACGGATTTAATTTTAAACCGCCTTCCCATCTGGGATCCATGTCTGGCGGGGTGGAAGGATCCAGCTGAAAAGTGTGATTAGGGCTTTTGTTTCTCTTATGCTAGCAGCAGGTCAGCATGCGACAGCTGAAAATGTCAGACTCGCCGCTCCTATAAAAGACTGAGATGCGTCTCTCTTTCCACACACCCTTCTACCATCGCCGCCGACACCGCCACCGCCGGCCAGCCGACCGCCGCCACCGCCTGCAGTCACCGCCATCACGCCAGCAGGGAATTTCGAGCTGAGTCTGCTTATTGCTTATTTTTTTTCTTTGAGCTTTTTGTTTTCTTAAATTTGTATTTTCACTCAGTCTTTTTTGTTTCGGAGGAAAGAAATATGGCGCTGCAGAGGGCGCGAGTTTCTAAAAGACGGTCGCGCGAACAAAGCGCTCTCCTCAACTGCCCGGCTATTTTTTTATCTCAAAGGAGAGAGCGTCACGTAGTTGAGGTTCACGCTTCTCTTGAGGCGTACCGAATTCTCGAGAAATGCAAAGCTGAGCGCCATCGTCGTTATACAAGAGCGGAAAAGGAAAACGTAGCGACATGGCCGAGAGCCGTCTTCTCAGAACAGCATTTACTCTACTATTGCATAACAGCTGCTCTCAGCGCCCCCACTCGTTGGGCGTTTCATGAAAAGAAAGAGCGCCGCTACTCTCCTCACCCTGCCTCCTCTTATAAAGTGAGAATAAGTGCTATGAAACGATTCGACAAGCCGATCGGTTTCTTGGGAGCGACTGCAGCTCCCACTCGGTGGGCGCGCGTTGTGGCCGACGTGAACACGGTCTCTAAACGTTTCGACGTCGTCACTTGTTATCCCGCATATTGCAACGCAGCCGAATTGAAGAAGATAGGGACGCACTATTTTAAACCATACGCTCCAATATGTATTTGTCACCGCCGCGCTCACACGCCTTATTGCTTTTTCGAGACGATCGTGTCACAACACAGAAATAGAAAAAAAAAACGGCAAAGCGACGAGCTTTGCCTAAATGATCAAAAAAAAAAAAAAAAAAAAAAATTAATCTCCTCCTCCTCCTCCTCCTCCTCCTCCTCCTCCTCCTCCTCTTCCTCCTCCTCCTCTTCTTCTTTTTTTAAAAAAAAATAAATATTTGTATCAGACTCCTCTGGAGTCTGATACAAACATTTATGACTATTGAGTGAAAATAGAATTTTATCGCAAAAAAAAGTCACTTCTGCCGCCGCTACTGTGACACCGGCCGGTATCAATAAAAAGGTCGGCTGACTTTTCTCCACAACCATTCACTACCGACCGTTCGAGTGAGAAACACAGCAGACAGTCAGACACACAACCGCTCTCTGACGCGTCCTGAAAAAAAAACAAAAAAAAATGTCCAGTAGTAAAAGCAAACTCTTCACAGAAATTCATTTCGACGCTCGACTACAAGGACCCTTTAGTTGTATCATTAGCGGTCCGTCGGGTTGTGGAAAATCGCGCTTGGTGGATCAATTTCTGAGCGACGTGAACAATTTGGTCACGCCGCCGGTGGAAAAGACTTTTTACCATTACGGCGAGTGGCAACCTCTGTTTGAAAAAATGCAAAATCAGTACGGTGTGGAATTCAGAGAAGGTCTTCCTAGCAAAGAGTCTATAGCGGGAGACGTGGAAGTAGCAGAAGACGCTTTACGACCCCACACTCTACTGATATTGGACGATCTGATGAGCAGTTCCAATCAGCAAGTGGTAGCCGACATCTTTACTAAATACTCGCATCACTGGAACGTGAGCGTCATATACATCACTCAGAACCTATTCCAGAAATCACCCGACTTTCGAACTATGAGTCTGAACGCTCACTACATGATCGTTTTCAAGAACCCGCGCGACATGGGGCAAATAGCTAGTCTGTCTCGCCAGGTGTTTCCGTCCAACGCGGCGGCCCTCTCTAGTATATTTACCCATGAACTCAAGCGACCTCACTCATACCTCCTTCTGGACTTCAAGCAGTCAACACCTGACGATCTGAGAATACGCTCCTCTTTGACGTCCATACACTCTCAGCTAGTGTTCGTACCGCTAGACAAAAAAAAGAACAAGAGAAAGCAGTAGCAAAAAAAAATGTCTTCTCATCTACTCGAAAGACACTTTGGTACTCTCAAGCACTTAGCTAAGTGCTCGCCAAAGGACTGCTCGCATCTAATAGACTCTGGAAGCGACGATCTGATCGCAGCGTTAAGTGAGATCTGTCACAATTTACTGGTAGGGAACATCCCGCTCAGCGACAAACAACTGGACAAGCTTCGAGAATCGGCTGACGTGTTGAGGGAGGTCGGCAAAAAATCTACGCCCATCAAAAAAAAGAGACGCGTCTTGGTACAAGAGGGAGGTTTCCTCATTCCGGCTCTCATAGGGATGGCCTTACCGCTTATAAAGAGCATTCTCCGTATATGAGACACCTCATTCGACACCTACTCGCCGACAGCACCACCACCACCACCACCACCACCACTACCGCCACCACCAGCGTCATTGCCACCGTCGTCCCCATGACGGACTCAGAGCAGCAACAACACTACAAACGTTTAGCGCTCGTGGATCCTGAGACGCTCTACAAATCATCACGAGCAGGTCTACTTCATCATGTGCCCGCTGCTGCTGCTACTACTAGCGCTGCTACTACTGCAGTCGCTGCTGCTAGTACTTCTACTGCTCCAAACCTTCCTCCTCTTCCTGATGAGCGCACTGAAAAGAACGAGAGTTCCGCTCCTGCCACCGCCGCCCGCCTACCTGCCGACATGGCCTATTACCACAAGCAGGCAGAACAGTCCCTTCATCCCGACGCGGCCTTGCACCAGGTGCTACAGTTTATCTACAGGGACTTGGATTTAGTGTTGAACGACCCCACTTTGGAATCGCGCGAGAAAATGTTGAAATACCGAAGGTTGTTGAATAGATTGCAATTTTTTCTCGCGAATCCCCACAACAGCAACATCTCTTCGTCCTACTCTTCTTCGCCCCCGGCTCACCTCCGTCAGTCTGCTGAAGAGGCCAGCGCGTCCCTACTCGAGCGGTTGGTGAACCAAGTTCCCAAGAGGAATCGCACTCGGACCGTGGCGCTGTACAAACAATTGGAGAAATCCGGTGTGATCAAGTGGAACGAGGACGGTGCGGTGCGCGAGATGTCGGGTCGGAGAATACCACCTGAGCGTCGCATCAACATAGTGGACTTACTGAACGACGCCGCCAGGTTCAGGAAGACGGCGCCCAGACCGGCGGGCTACTCGCCGTTCACGAAAGCGCTGCGCGAAGCAGTTCCCACAGACTCCTTGATCGGAAACCATCTGTATAAAGCGAGCGGACCTGGCCAAAGTTTGGACACATCGGCTTGCTGACAGAGGTCGGAAACGACCGAGCTTCGACTCGGAAGAAGGAGAAGCAGCAGCAGCAGCAGCAGCAGCAGTAGCAGCAGCAGACTCTTCTCTCCAGGTGGTGGACGATCAATCCTCTGAAGACGAGGAGGACGACCGTGAACTTTTCCAAACTCCGACTTCCTATAGGAGCGTGCCGCGTAAGAAAAGGAAAGGGCGCAACCGCCTAGCGGCGAGCTCGTCGTTCACGCCCTCAACAAGCCCACCATGGGCAAACCAGTGAAGAGACTGACCAAGAAGGAAAAAGAAAAGAAGCGCGTAGTAGCTAGATATACCGACGTCAAAGCGCCCTCCAGTTTCACTAGCGTGACTAAACTCCAGAAACATCATTTTCGCCACCTGAACCCGGCCGTCATCCGAGATGCTTTAGTGTCGCTGGACGCCTACACTAAACATAAACCCATTCGGAGAAAATTCGCAAGGAACAAGACTATAACCGGCGCAATCGATCAGCAGTGGCAGATAGATCTGATGGACATGCAAGCTTTGGCGTCTCACAACGACCGCTTCCGGTACGTGGTGACGGCGATCGACGTTTTCTCTAGGTACGCGTGGGCCGTTCCCATTAAATCCAAGAGCGGCGCTGATGTCACCGAGGCCTTCCGAGAGATGACAGGCACTGGCGAGAGACGACCGCGCACTGTTCAGACAGACAAGGGGAAAGAGTTTTTGAACAAGATCTTTCAAGATCACTTGAAGAGCGAGGGCATAGAGTTCTTCACTGGCGAGAACGACGACATCAAAGCTAGTCTAGTGGAGCGCTTGAACCGCAGTCTGAAGGAGAAGCTGTGGCGTTATTTCACACACAAGCGCACGTATCGCTACGTAGACGTACTGCACCATGTAGTGTCTTCTTACAATCGCACTCACCACAAGACGTTGAAAATGGCGCCGGCTCAAGTCAGCTCGGAAAACAGCGAAACAGTTTTCTACCGACAAGATCTCCCAACTAACAAACAAATCGACGAAATATGGAAAAAGAAGAAAAAAAACAAAGACGTCCGCCGTCGACGTCATCGCTCCGGGTGACAGAGTGAGGATGTTGAGAACTAAAGGCGCCTTCGACAAGGGTACGAGGGAAACTGGCGCGAGGAAGTGGTCGACGTTGCTAAGACGTTGGGAAGCAGAGGGTTCGAGCTGAAAGACGACAAGGGCGAGGAGATAAAAGGCGTCTTCTACCCGGAAGAGGTTCAGAAGGTGTACAAGAGTCGTTACGACAACACCTGATAGACGAGGTGTTGCGCCGCAAGACCGTCGACGGTAAAGAGTTAGCTTTCGTACGTTGGTTAGGTTACGACGACAAGTTCAACGAGTGGATCCCCGTCAAAAAAATAACGTAGAAAAAAAAAAAAAAAAAAAAAAAAATGAACATCACTCTACCTAGCAACAGCTCTATGGAGTATTATCCTGACAACAGCTTGACGTCTTTCCGAACTCACTTCGACTCGCCGCTCCTTCTGCCCGAAGCGTACGAAGCGGCTCTGACTGAGATCATCCTCCCTACAGAATGGACTAACGTGCACGACGACGACTTGATCATCGTTGTTCCTCTGCGCACCAAAGGTTCGCTAGAGGAGGCGATCCAGGTTTTAAAAGAAACTAAATTCTCCGAAGGAAAAAAAACCACAGGTAGACTGGAAGAGAATGAAAAACGCGAACGGTCTGAGCAAGCTAACGTTCAGCTCAAAATTCCCGCTGAACTGGAAGGAAGCGAGCTATGTAACGGTGGAAGAGATATCAGACACGTCGGAAGAGCAGCAATTGAAACCGGAAACAAAAAGGTTCAAGAGAGAGGTCGACTTGAGACAGACGAATGCCGTATACAAGCAGTTCTTGTCCCCGGCGGTGAAGAAGAAGACGATCAGA
>CANHQG010000334.1:0-44525 GCA_947462335.1 Harmothoe impar
GCGCGCGAGCCGATTTTCGACCCTAAGGGGGGGGGGAAATTTTGACCCCTTCTAAGGGAGTGATCATTTTTTAACAACAGGGGGGGTGGTGGGTTTCTGCGCGGAGCGGGCAAATTTTTTTACCCCCCCCCCCGGTCAAGGGGTCAACATTTTTTACCACCCCCCCCCTTAGGGTCGAAAATCGGCTCGCGCGCGGGCCCTTTGAAGCATAGTAACGCGCGGGCTTTTTGGCTCTAAACAGGGTTAAATTTTTTTGCCTCCCCCCCCAAAGCCACCACCCCCCCCCCCCCCCCCCGTTGATAATAAATGATCACTCCCTAACTACTTTAAAAGTGGCGTGTCGCCCGTGTCGGATTTTAAAAGTGGCGTGTCGCCGTGTCAATCGTGTCGTATTTTAACCCATGTAGGCCTACAGTCACACCCGTGGGTCGAGTGGGGAGACCGGCCGCTGTCGGGCGTGAAGACGGCCCTCTACCTCAATTGGCAGCCGACGGTGCACTCCTCGGGACACGTGGCTCGCACGGCCTTCACGGGAGCTAGGGCCCGGGGCTAGGGCAGCCCATAGCAGCCGTGAATACCGCCCCCCCCCCCCCCCCCCCCCCGGAATTGATGAATGAACAATCCCTTATCCTATTTTAGCAATTTAACTAGCCTACATTAATGGTATCATTGAAAACGCCATTTTAGATTTTGGAGGTTAGCCCCCTCCCTGACCCGCTGCGAGGTGCAGCTAACCGATTGCTGCGGCCACTGTAGTCCCCGGGACTATGCGCCAGCGCGCGCGTAATTTACGCGTCTGCCACTGGCGTCCTCGCGCCTACGCCCCCCCCCCCCTGCCCCCTGCTGCCCCCCCCCCTGCCCTAACACACACCCCTGTATGCGGCTGGCTCTACTGGACTGGATATGGACTGTAACTATATATAGTCCCCAGGACTACGTCTGTAGTCCCTAGGACTATGTCTGCCGTCCCCAGGACTATGATTATAGTCCCCAGGACTACCATTGTAGTCCTCAGGACTATAACTTAGTATAGAGCTACTTACTGCCCCCCTCAGCCTATCATATAGGGCCTACACCTGTAGTCCTCAGGACTGTGCAGGCCATACATTCAAATATTGCTGTGCATAATGGTATATATGATCTCAGTTCTAGAAATAATGATAAGTGGACAAGTTCTTTTCAGTATACTTTTGGCTTTATATACTTTTTGAACAGAGCTAAACAATTACATGTATTATGCAGTGATATAAAATGTTGGTAGCAAACATCTACCATGAACAAGTGATACTCATATGAGGAATAGACATGTGGATAGTCAGTGTTCATTTAGTGAGGAACAGACTCAAATATTTGAGGAATTATATATAGGAGTAGTTGATTAGATTTAGGTGTGGGTGGGTGGGAACAAAATATCCCTACAAGTTCTTGAAAGGCGAAGAAGTGAACGCTTTGTGGTGACGTCACCGGTTTGTGTGTATTGCGCTGGTTGTCGCTGGTACTGGCGAGCACAGGTTATTTCCCGCCACATAAAAGTCCTTCTCCACACCATTACTAGCCGATCCTGCTGATCACCGTCCAATGATAAGTGGACAAGTTCTTTTCAGTATACTTTTGGCTTTATATACTTTTTGAACAGAGCTAAACAATTACATGTATTATGCAGTGATATTAAATGTCGGTAGCAAACATCTACCATGAACAAGTGATACTCATATGAGGAATAGACATGTGGATAGTCAGTGTTCGTTTAGTGTGCAAAGTAGGTAGCCAATTTGTTGGCGACCAGTTGAGACGCTGACGCTGGAACATAGGCTTTAAGGCCTGATTCAGATCTCCAAGTCCCATGGTGGGCAATGTCAGGCCTCGTACAGCCTGCCAGTAGGGCAGCCTGCGCACCTCCACGCCTCAGGGAGTGAGAGCGTATTCTGTCCGCGTATGGGCAGCCTGCATGCCGGAGGGCCTCCTTCATGGCAGCGACCAGGTGTTGAGGGGTCCCTGGTAATCCATTAGGTAGGGTAAATGCAGGTGAAGAGTCTAATGCACTATATGATTCTGTATACGAGTCCCAGGCTGTGGCCGGGCAGGCCGGGGACCCAGTTATCCTAGGTAGGTCTAGGACTGTAGGAGTCATACCAGGTAGGATGGGCCCCAGACGGGGGGGGTGTTGTGTCACTTGTCGATTTTAAGAATTGTCAATGTCCCTTGTCGATTTTAAGAAAAGGGTCTTGTCACTTGTCACTGACACTGTAAAAATGTCACTAGGTCTCATGTCACTTGTCGATTTTCAGGAATGCCTATGTCATTTGTCGATTCTAAGAAATAGGTCTTGTCCCTTGTCACTAGGCTCATGTCGATTTGTCGATTTTACCCGTCTGGGGCCCTACCTCTGGCGGCACCTGCTCCGAGAGGCAGATAAGGGACGCGTAGGGGCCGCGGGCAGGTCCGCGCGGCGACGTTGTAGTCCTAGGGACTACAGTGGCCGCAGCAATCGGTCAGCTGCGCCCGGCAGCGCACAAGCGCTAGCCGCCACCACGTGCTTTCCCAGCGTGCTTTAGCTGTCAATCATCCGGAGGTGGGCGTGGCTGGCCCGGGTAGAGCTGTCACTCAAACCAATCTGTTTGCTGGTTCCCGGCCAGTGAGTAGCAATGAGTTAAAGATCAGCGAACACTGAGTGTTGCACAGCTAGACGTTACCACGCGCGCCAAACGCTCGGCGGACGCAGCACAGGATGCAGCATCCCTCGGGAAGAGACTGGTTGAGGACTGGTTGGAAAAGCTGCAGTCACGTAGACCTGGACGAGAGGCCTGCCCCTAAATTATGAGAGGTGTTTTGGGAAGGCCACTCGAAAAAAAAAGTTGTTTCTCATCACCGCGCGCATCATGAAAATCGCGATTCAGGGAAAACTTTTTTCTTTTTTTTTAAAGATTTTTAATGAAAATTCTGTCAAAAAATGGATAAATATAGGGGGCCGTCCATAAAGTATGTCACGCCCAAGGGGGTGGGGGGGTCTTTTTTTTGTGTGACGAAGTGTGACATGGGGGTGGGGGGGTCTATGGACTTGTGTGACGTCACACTTTTTGAAGTTTGTAAACAATATAAATGCTGTATAGATTAGTGACATCTGCAGGTTAAATACATATTTGTGGTTGTAGTACATCTACAGGTCCTAGCACCTTCCAAATTCACACAACTCAAGACCCCAGGTATGAGAAAACTATAACTGTGATAGATCAGTTTATCAATGCAAACTTGGATGCACATTTGAAGGTCATTAATGCCCCAAGTTCATTTAACATGGTTGAACTGACGATAACTTCTCAAGGAAGCACCATGTATCAAGTGCTGGAAAAGAAAAACTTTGCACATACTGGAGAGGTTTGGCGTAAGTTTTGTCACAAACTATGATAGATAAAGACCAAGTCAAACAGCCCAAGATGGGCTTTCAGTGAAACTAGATGGGTCAGGGAATTACCTCTCAGTATTTGTTAGCCTTGCACCCAGGTCAAAGGAAGAACAAAGGAGAGAAACCAAAACAAGGTTCTTCCAGCATGACCTACAGTCTGATTCTAGTACGTATCACACAGGCATGTCCCCTCCCTCCACTTTTGACCAACCCCAAAAAAGTTCAATCCAAAAAGGTCAGAAAAAAGGGGTCAAAAAGGTCAATATACCCCTCAGTCACCTCTACTTTGAAACTGCTTGCCATGCCCCTGTATCATTCCAGTATGTATTGCCGCTAAGCAATAATGTGAACTCATGTATGCTATCCAGAAGATGCACCATGAAGACCTTATGTGGATAGAGCAAGTATTTGGATCCCACACAAAGATGGATCCAGGTGGGGGACACGGGAGGGGCAGGGGGGGGGGGCATCCCGCCCCTTATTGCTATAGATTTTTAATGTAATTGGGTCTAATACCATCAGAACATTGCCTATATCAAGCCCCCCCCCCCCTCTTTCTCAAGTTCCTGGATCCACCCCTGCCACAGATTTGCCAACACAAGAGAATTGACAGGATACCAGTGGTACACCTGTTATTCCTGTAAACACTGTCAAGAATCTATGGATCGAGGATACCTCAGCCGCAGAGATCTAGTGCCATGACTATTGGTGTGAACATGATACTGCCACTTTGAACAATTGGAATCAAAAGGGGTCTTTTCAATAAAAGCCGCGGCTAGTATGTGAGTCAAATCAGATCGACAGTGCAGCTTATGGCATCAGCACAAACTCTAGGTGCGGCTAATACACAGGTTAGACTTATACGAGAGATTTTACGGTAACATTGGGTCTAAAGGTATTCCAGAGACTGATGTCATACTTCAACACATTTTAGTAGCAATCTAATTGTAATAAGCCTTTAACTGGGTTAAAATAATGTAAGTATGTTCTTTTATCAAATTATGGGACCAGACTGATACGGTACCTAATTATATGCAATGGGGGGGGGGGGGGTGTCAGCAGATTTGTGACATACTTTTCTAGGGGGTGTCGGAAGAAGTGTGACAAAGTGTGACATGGGGGTGGGGGGGTGTTCAAAATGGCCCAAAAAAGCGTGACATACTTTATGGATGGCCCCTAGGCATATTTGGTATCAAATTAAAGCTTATACAGTCAGTAACACAGAGAGATAGAAATAAATTGTATTTTAACAATCTGTATGGGTCAATAAACTGTTAACTACCAAAATGTGAAAATGGTGCGCGAAAAGTCTTAATTTCCCTACATATTTTGGCCCCCAGTAAAAAAAATAAAAAATTAGAATAAAAAAACCCTCATCATATTTTTCAGTGCCGGGTGATGAGAAACAAGTTGTTTTTTTGAGTGGCCTAAGCACATATTATGGATTTTCCTCCCAATAGTGCACAAGTACCATTCGCTAAGATTGACTACAGAGTCAATTATCTACAGTAGGCCTAATCGATAACCATGAAACATTCGATTTAATGCTGATTATTAGGCCCTGTGTAATTTGATTTGTAAGATATCAATTATAGATTTACATTGGGCAAAAAGAAAATAAAAGGGGGTTGACTTCAAGATCCACTGCAAAACATGCTAAAAAATTAAATAGCAATTTTGTCAATATTCCAAAAGCGCCGCCCTGTAGCTCCATGGGGCCAAAAAAAAGAACGAAAAAAGGTGTGTTTCAGGTTAATCGACAATACCTAGCAAAACAGGGCCGACCCTAGACATTTTTTTCAAATTTTAAAAAAGAAAGAAAAATTGAGTATAATCTAGTACCCTGTGACGTCATCCAGTGCCATCCCAGTGGGCACAAAATCCAGTTCAACATTGTTGAATCAACATTGAATCAACCTTGACTACCATTGATATTTATCAATGTTGATTCAATGTTCTGTGCTCACTGGGATCTGACGTTATCTTGTGTCATGTTACATTATCTAGTACTCACGTCTACTACCATGTCCTCACGTCCACTACCATCTCCTCACGTCGATTACCATCTCCTCACGGCCCCAACCATCTCCTCACGGCCCCCACCATCTCCCCACGGCCCCTACCATCTCCTCACGGCCCCTACCATCTCCTCACGTCCACTACCATCTCCTCACGCCCCCCCCCCCCCGGCACGGCCCCTACCATCTCCTCACGTCCACTACCATCTCCTCACGGCCCCTAGGATGGTACCTTGGTACATTTTATACTATATGCCTACAAATGTAAACATATTACTGCAGGGAGAAAATGTAATATTGCAGAGATAGAAGCTCGGGCGTGGCATCTGTCAGATATGATGTATATATATATATATATATATATATATATATATATATATATATATATATATATATATATATATATATATATATATATATATATATATATATATATAATATATATATATATATACATGGCTATAAAATAATCATACCTCCCTGCCTCCCTCCCTGCCTTCCTGTCTCCTTGCCTCCCTGCCTGCCTCCCTCCCTCTCTCCCTCGCTCCCTCCCTCCCTCCTTCCCTGCCTACCCCCCTGCCTCCCTGCCTACCACCCTGCCTCCCCCCTCTCTGTGGACGAAAGCTAGCTCTGGACGAAAGCTCTGGACGAAAACCACGCATTGACATGCATTGAACAATTTGCTCTGTACGATTTTACCAGATATTAATGTTTTGCTTTTGATGCGATCGTTTCCCATTGAGAAATGGACCCCAGACATGTTTACTACTTAATAACAGCGATGTATAGACCTTTAACTTTGACTCTAATATCGACCCAATTCCTCAATGAATGCAGGTACCTTTGAAATATTCAACTATTCTTAGAATTATGCGGTCATGCAATGATGAAAATATCATTGTGTTCTACCAGGCTTCACGACCAGGACCTTGGTAACACTGAAATATTGATCTTGTTTTTACTTTATGATCAGGTTGAACCTTATAATATGCCATAGCCCTTTAAATGTTCAATGTGCAATATTGTTTATCGTCATGATGCATAAACTCGCCAGGATTGTATTTATGATAATTTAATGCGTCATGGTGGCTCTATGGGGTTGATACACTCCTGAATGGATGCACATGATGCACCAATGCATAGCCGCCAAGTTACCCAGCAGCACTGCATTGGTGCATCATGACAACACAATCCAGGTTGCTATACGGCAACATGCTGTTCATAAAGGGTTAAATCATTAAGTGTGTACCTGGGTACCAGCACTTCAGAACTGTGTACGTTATCACACTCACCCTGGAGACGATCTCCGACCAGGCCGCAAAGATGCAGGCTCTCCTCAGCTGGTGGATCTGGTGTGTTATCATCATTGAGGTATGCTACTTTTGTAACCAATCAATCAATTCAACTCGAGTGTATTCTGTAATCTCAAACAATATGAAAGACGTATGAAGAGTTTCATTGCAAAACGCAACAAATTCATTCCAGAATTGAACAGACATGAATAATACAATTTTGAGGGAAAATTGTTTCCAAATTGCATGTACCTTTTTTTGACCTACACCTTTAAAAATGGCGCTTATTGCGTTTTGGAACCAAACTCTTCATATATACGCTGATGGTTATTTCCATTGAATTACAGAAGAGGTTGATACTTATAATGATATACAAGATTGAATTTGCATTTTGGTTACAGCACCTCCATTTCCGTTGTATTTTATATATTAACCTATGAGCAAGCCAAGTATTGCATGTTCATTGCACACATCTTTAGCCCTTTCAGGACGGCATAATGCATTGATGTATCATGTGTTGATGCATCATACCCTTGGTCGTCGTGAGGCATGTTTGCATCCCTGGCGAGTAACCCGCTAACCCGTGAGTAACTCGCCAGGGCTACGCATTCAAGCATTATTAAGACAATGCAAAGTTGAACACTCCCGAAGGGTCGGCATGGTACACCAATGCAGCACTGGTGACCATGAGTTATCTGGCCAGGCTACATCGGTGCATTATGACAACAAAATGTCATCTTTTAGTGGCTACTGTTCAGCGACTTAAAGTTTGGAAAATGTGTATGTCATGGAAAGGTGATTATACCGGTAAAGCAGCTTTTACTGCAATTTACTGCAATTACATATGCTAAAAGTGTGACTTGAATAGCTGTCCTCCTTATCCCTTTAAGGTGGCTAGACCCCATTGCAAACACGTTAACTGCGCAGGTCAGCGCGCATATGCATATGTAATTGTCTCAATAGACACCAGGGGTGCCTTTGGTCATCTTTTGGTATATCAGATATATATTTTCATGTATTGTCAAAATTACCCTCCAAGACCTGACTGAGCCTTGAACCCAGGGTCTCCTTCATGTGAGTCTAAGGCTTTACCCCTACTCTACTGGGGCTCTGGTAGTAGGCATGCTGAAAGCTATACCTATACCACATCAAGACTGTGTGCTCCATTTATATATGTGACACGATCTGTGAAAAAGGCCCTCAGTGCAGGGTGCGCTAAGGTCCCTTTTCCCAGTACAAGTCACATATTTTTTTAAATTTCAAACACCAAAAACCTTTTAAATATGCAGGGGACCATATGTTCAAAATATTGCCTTTGGGTGTAAAAGATTATAAACTATATCCTGAGTGAACTATAGGGAAAGTTAATTACTTTAAGATGCTATTCCATGCACATATGTACTATCTCAATATGATCCTATTATAGATCACTCCAAACTCAAAGCCAGATATATCTCAGAAACTAGCTGGGGACCCCCCTATTTTCTTTACACCATTTGAGACTACTTATAATATGGGCCTCATAGCGAAAATCCTGACGAATCTAATTACTTCTACACTATGGGGACTACCCACCTTAAAGGAGTTGGTTACAGTTGACCACGCACACCACAGTCAGCGCAGCTAGTGGGTATAAGCACAAAGAGGGGAGCAAACACACTGGGTACCTGTGCCTACCACAGACAGACAGGCAGTAGCAGGGGCTCAAAGTGAGCAATACTTAGAGGGGTATCTTGCATGTTTGGAGCATGTTATTATACACATGGTTGAATTAGTGCATTGTTTACATTATGAGCCTCAAATAAAGTTAAGTCATTGTTTTATAAAGAAAGAGTTAGTATTTAAACCCATTAAACTTATCCTTTTCTCAAAATAATCTCTTCTTTGGATATGCCACGTCTGTGGAGAAATGAATACCGCAACATGTCATTTTTATTTTTTCATGTTGTATTGTGGTTCATTATATCCAATACGAAGAAAAAATATGCATAGGATCATTTTTATTTATAATGGAGTGTAAAGGAAATTTGTATTTTGTCTGAAATTATTGGACTTTGAGGTAAAAAATTGTTTTGTTTTTCCTTAAATGGCTTTATATCAATATGTGTCATGACCAGAACCGATATATATGATTTGTTTTGCGTACAAATCAAGGATAGAAACAACTGTATACATCATGAATATGTAAGATATAGGCATCTCAATAATCTGACACAAGTGGCTCATGGGCCACTGCTATGCTCTGGTCATTCCAAACACAAGGTCCCATTTTTTACTCACTTTTATACAGTAAATACATCTAGAAACCAACTGCTGTAATCCTGTGAAAATATATGTATGGGAAAAAAGTGTATGATACCCCCTTAAGGACCGCAGAGTGCATGAACCCTTAATAAAGGACGGCATAGTGTTTAATGCGCTGTATCCTTTGTCGTCATGATGCATGAATGCAGCCTTTGCAAGTAACTCTCCATTGATGTAATCAAGCACCAGATCGACCTCACAGGGTTGATACCTTCCCGAAGAGTCCGCGTGCTACACAAACGCTGCAGTGGCGAGTTATAACACTCGCCAGGGCTGGATTTCAGCGTTATGATGACAAATATTGACTTTTAGCAACCTGAGAGCCTTTTCATAAAGACCATTTACGATATCGTTAAATGTGTGTGTTTCATAAGTTGCTATCGTTACTTTTAGTCTATTTAAAATTATTTGCTATCGTTACTTTTAGTCTATTTAACGATATTGTAACCTTTGGTATCGTTAAAAGGGTTTGGTATCGTTAGATAGGCAAAATGGGAGTGCTTCATAAAGGAATAACGATAGCAGTTAACGATATCGTAATAAAATTAACGATAGCGGAATAATGATAAAGATACCATTTTTAGTGTTTCATAAACCAAATTTTATCTGGACCTTCACCCCTGGTTATGTCAAACATATAATTTGCCTGTTTATTATGTCATGTATCATGTCCTCATATTTGATTCATTCATAGCATACCTAGAAGCCGAGTGGAAATATACCACCATGCTTACTTATTACCAAGTTGACAAATACTCTGTTTATGAACATCACTTAGTGACAATAAACGCAATATAAACTCAAGGAAAAAATGTTTGAGTATATACTTTTTAATAATCGGGCCATATCATGGAGGTGTTGTCGATTATGATCCTTAATAATCGTGATTGAATTCCATGTTGTTGCAATTATATTCACCTTTAAACATAAAATTTGCACTCTGTTATTTTCTCGTTATTGTTATTCCAAAAACCTACACTTTTAAAGTATAGAAAATTGATTTTCCTGAACAAAATCTACATATCTTCACCATAAATTTTTTGTATTGCTTCCAGGTATGTGTCGTAATATATTACAAGAGTAATTTTCATCAAGTATTTAGACATTTTATATTTACCAAAACCAGAAAAAAATGGTGAACTGAGACAGAGTCTAGCCCATTTTGCAGTTACGATAGCAAATTTTCTGAAAATAGAGAGTGTTTCATAAGGCAGCTATTGTTAAAATGACATCTGCTATCGTTATTTCAATTTTAAGAGAATTGAAATACATTCAGCTTATGAAATACACTCCCTTTTACGTTTATACGATATCGTAATGCTACTATCGTTATTTTTGATAGCTATCGTTAAATTTCCAAAACTTATATAAAGACTCTCTGCATCCTTAAAGGGTTAATGGTTTTTTTCCTACTTCAGCGGATATCAGGAGATGCCTGTAGCAGTGCACCGTGTGAACACGGAGGGACTTGTGTACCTGACTGGAACAACGGTTACTACTGCAGGTGTACAGTGGACAGGACCGGAGACAACTGTCAACACAGTGAGTTCATTTATTATTTACAGGGGGGGTCGGGCGTGGTGGGTTGGGGGGGGGAGGGGTTAAATATTTTAGACCCCATGTGGGGCCTTTATCCCACAAAATGTCCTTTATCCCACAAAAGACTATAGTTTTGTTAGATAAAGGCTGACCACGGGCCTTTATCCCACAAAATTGGCGTTAAAGCACAAAAGGCTTTATCCCATATAAAAAATGCCTTTATCCCACAAAAGCCTATATCTCACAAAACCTATATGGTATCAACATCAGCTAGCCTCTATAATCACAAAACCTATGTAATATTCATATCAACTGGCCTTTATATCACAAAACCTATATATACTGAATTTCCCTCAAATAACTACCGCTCTCCTCACATACCAACTTGCCTTTATATCACAAAACCTATATGGCTCACTCTCACCAAATCGATGCAACTATTATTTGGCCGTACATGATCGGCGGCCGTACATGATCGGCGGCCGTACATGATCGGTGACGTACATGATCGGTGACATACATGATCGGTGACATACATGATCGGGAATTATTGACTGCCCTCCCGGCCCCCGCACTTACTCTCTTTCTAGTCACCATCATCGTTTCCAAAATGCGGAAAAAGGGGTCATTTTTCTCCAAAATCTGCGGATCTGTGGTTTACATAAAAAGGGGTACTTTTTTCAAACAGTGTCCGTACAAATTGAAAAGAGGGGCTTTTTTTAAAGCACTTGGTGGAAATCGAGAAAAGGGGGATATCTGTCATTAAATGGCAATATAAATGTATGCACATCATATGACCATGGTATAAAAATTTGAAATTTATATGATAATATCTGTATTAGATGCTAAAGATGGTTGGATGCACAAAAAACCAGACACAGTCAAGTTCAATTTATGTGGAATTTTAATGCTGAGAATATGTACAGGGCAGTGAATAAGTAGAAAACATGTTGAGATTATGGTTGAATGATATTGACGTTTCGACTAAATGTATTAGTCTTCTTCAGGATCTGTATTAGATATTTTGTTGAAAGGGGCGAGTTGTTAAAGATATCAGCGTTTCTTGAAAAAAGGGGTTGAGTTTGTAAAGATGTTAGCATTTTCCTGTAAAAAGGGGTACTTTTTGGGGATATAATATCCCTGATTTTGGCATAAAAAGGGGTGTTTTTGACCCAAAATCCGCAAAAAGGGGGTGCTTTTGAAATCCCAGAACGATGATGGTGTCAAGACAGATGTGGAGTGCGGGGGCCGGGACTGCCCTACCCTTTCTGACCATGTTAAAACATAAATAAATCTTCCCAAGATGTACATATGATGTGTGTCTTGACATGTAATATGTCAGAAATGTCTAGATGCAACTATTAAGATAATTTTTATTGACATTTAAAATACCGATCATGTAAGTCATGTGACGTACATGATCGGCCATTATTTATTGACTGCCTTGATTACCCTTTCTAACCATGTTTAAAACATATATCAATCATAGTAAGGTGTACATATGATGTCGGTCTAAATATGTGTAATCATAGACATGTGAAGCAGTGGGTAATGAGGAAATTTTACATGACATTCCAAGCCGATCATGTACGTCATGTGACGTACATGATCGGTTACACATTGAGCCCCCCCCCTTTGGCCCCTATAAATATTTTGGGAGTTTTTATTTTCTAATAAACCCCCCAAAGATATATCACAGCCTGTAGGTATGGTTAGGAGAGTTAAACATCGTAGTGCAGGGGGCAATAGGTGGATTTTGTAGTCTGCCGATCATGTACGGCCACCGATCATGTACGGCCACCGATCATGTACGGCCACTTTTTCAGTTGCACTGATTTGGTGAGAGTGAGCCATATATAATTATATACTTCTCTAACATGTCAAATTGCCCTAATATCTCCTTTGGCCTCTATGTCACAAAACCTACATAACTGTAGCATTTACCATCCTTTATCTTACAAAAGCTATGTAATAATCATATCAACTGGCCTTTATATCACAAAACCTATGTAATAATCATGTCAACTTGCCCTTATATCACAAAACTTATATATACTGGTCTCATATACTGAACTGCCCTAAAATATAAGCTATTTTTCTAACATATCAACTAGCCTTTATATCACAAAACCTATATACTACTCTAACATGTCAAATCGCCCTAATATCTCCTCTGGCCTCTATATGACAAAGCCTCTGTAATAATCATATCAACTGGCCTTTATATCACAAAAGCTATGTAATAATCATATCAACTTGCCTTTATGTCACAAAACCGATATACTGGTCTAATATACTGAACTACCCCCAAATATAAGCTATTTTTTTTACATATCAACTTGCCTTTATGTCACAAAACCTATATACTGCTCCAATGTATCAAATTGCTCTTTAATTTCTTCTGGTCTCTATATGACAAAGCCTCTGTAAGATTCATATCAACTGACCTTCATATCACAAAACCTATGTAATAATAATATCAACTTGCCTTTATATCATAAAACCTATATACTGATATAAAGGCCAGTTGATATGATTAGTACATAGCTTTTGTGAGATAAAGGCCAGTTGATACTACAATGATACAGGTTTTGTGATATAGAGGCCAAGGAGATTTTAGGGCAATTTGACATGTTAGAGTAGTATATATATAGCCTTTGAGATATAAAGGCAAGTTCATATGTGAGGAAAATAGTTTTTTAGGGAAATTCAGTATATGAGACCAATATATATATATATATATATGGGTTTTGTGATATAAAGACAAGTTGGTATGTGAAAATAGTTGTTATTTGAGGGTAATTCAGTATATCAGACCACTATATAGGTTTTGTGATATAAAGGCTAGTTGATATGAATATTGCATATATATTTTTTAAAAATAGTTTTATTGACAACATTTCACATAAAGCAATGCGATCCTCCATTGATGTCAGGGAATAACAGGGACGGTACCAAAAAGATAATATAACAGTTATCAACAAATTAATTAATTAATTATTAGATGTATATGCTAGGCTCAATTATAGGTTTTGGTAGATTCAGTGTCAGTGTCTATATTGTCTAAAGCCAGAGGCTTAGATAATTACTTTTTAATATATAATGTAATGTAATGTATTGTATATTGTATGCAGCAGCAGTCCATGACGCTATATAGTCCATCAGTTCAACTCAGCCTTTTAAATAATAATAATAATATCCAGGAGCAAAAATTTGAGTGAGAGTACGATTACTTAAAATTAATCTTTGAGATTTTGGCTTTAAAGATAAATCCAGAGTCACTTTTTTGTACTTCCGAGGGAATTTGATCCCACAAGTTCATTCCTCTATACAATGGTCCTTTTTTATATTTCTCTCTTTTAGGTCGTTCCACCTTTAGTTTGACCTTTTTGTCCGACCTCGTTCGGTTCCTTTGTAACACCCTATTGTTAGGGTCTTGTGCAATCTTGTATATCAACGATGCAAGATGCCTTTTACGTCTGGGTCCTAGCCGCTCAACTTTGCATTTCTTGTGGATGGCATTAGTTGACATTTCTAAAGGCTTGACTCTCAGGCAGCATCTCAGTCCTTTATTTTGAACAGTCTGTAACTGTTTGATGTGCGATTTGGGGGCTGATTCCACCAGGAAGTCTCCATACTCCAGTAAGGGCACGATTGCATGTTTGAATAGGCATATAGAGTCATCTCTATTCATAAAAAAGCGTATTCTTTGGAGATGTCTCACACTTAGATCAGTCTTAGAGACTGTTTCATCTAATTGTTTTTTAAACTTTAACGCACAGTCCAGCCATACGCCCATGTATTTAAATTGGGCAATGTTGTGCATAGGTTCATTTTGAAGCGTCACCTGTAAATGTCTGGTTTGTCCTAGCTTGGAATCATGTGCGAACCACATGCCTTTAGACTTTTTTAAGTTCGGGGTGAGTCTGTTGGTTCTACACCAATCATTTATACTATTTACGTCTTCCTGCATCAACAGTAGAGCTCGGTGAGGATCCTTAGCTCTAGTGACTATGACTAAATCGTCAGCGTATAGAATTACTCGTCCATGGTTTACCACTTTTGGGAGGTCGTCGATGTATATCAAGAAAAGTAATGGCCCCAATATACTCCCCTGGGGGACGCCATAGGTGACTTCACATTTGCTAGAGCGCTTATTATTTGCTAGAGTACAGCACTCTCGGCTATCCAGGTAACTCGACAACAATTTTAAGGCACTATGAGTAAGTCCTAGGTGTTTCAGCTTTAACAGGAGTCTTCCATGATGTACTACATCGAAAGCTTTAGTTACGTCCAGGAACACCCCAAAAGCAAACTCTCCTGTGTTGCGGGCGCTATAAAGAATATTTGTCAAGTAGAAAATGGCCATACCCGTCGATTTATTGGGCAAGAACCCAAACTGAATTTCACAGATCAGGCCGTTGTCAGTCACATAGTTCATCAGCTGTCTGTAGATTATGCGTTCAAGTACCTTTCCCACTATTGGCAAGAGTGTGATCGGGCGCCAGTTTGTTACAAGACGTGTATTTCCTGCTTTGGGTAATGGTATAATGGTGCCACATTTTAGTTCATTAGGGAAGTTTTTCTCCTCTATGCATCTGGTCCAGGTTCTTCAATAGCTTCATCATCACGTACTAGTAAGGCGTCATACCTCCCAAAGTCTCCTGGTAAGTGTCTAAGTTTTGCGGCCAAGTTACCTCCAATGTTACAAACATAACCATGTTTACATATATGACTCTAACATGTCAAACTGCCCTAACATCTCCACTGGCCTCTATATCACAAAACCTACATAGTTGTAGTATTAACCGGGCTTTATCTCACAAAAGCTGTAATTAATAAATGAACACTCCCTAACCTCTAACAGTATGGTGAGTCTGCTTCCCAGGGCTGCATCAATGTCTCCCCCCCCCCCACCCCACTGTAAATAAAGGACTTGTCCCTTGATATTCCCAAAGCAGGTACATTCCACCAGTGGAGCGTGGCATGCTATCAATTATTCATGAAATACATGGCATGAGGGGCAGTGCCTACTATAGTACAACGCTCCTCTATACAAACCATTATGTAGAATTCATGATAGAGGTTGGCGTTTACTTGTCAAGGCCTATACTATGCTCAATAATGTATATGTTATTCACAGTGGAACTGAGACCTCTTTGCTTTGGCCTAATTTTAGTGACCAACTTTAGGGTATTGACTTTCAAATACCTAAGAATTGTCCAATTGACGGGCAGTAAAAGTCTGCATGTAGCAAGGCAAACAAAAAAAAACTGTTTTGCTACACCCAATCAGGAAACAATCTTGTATTTAAAAAAAAAACACATATCTATGAAGTAACCAATTATTGTTTAAAATTGTCAATGGTGGGGATATCAATGATTTTGAAACACTTTGACTTTTTAGGGCTGTATAGTGGTAGTGCTTGATGTGCTATACCCTTTGTCGTCGTGATACGAGTCAGCAGGTCAGGGGGCTCATTCATAACAACTGCCGTATCACTCGTGACTTTTTACGGCAGTTGTAATGAATGAGCCCCCAGGGGTCTGATTTAGAATGACTGGCGTATTTGGCAGTGAAAAAAGTGAGGGTGATTTAGGGTCTGACGATCATGATTAAGTCAATCATAAAAATCCTTTCAAAACATGTAATCGTCAGAAGTAATAACTTTCAGCTTAGCCGATAATAGCCTCAGGTAAATACATCTAATGATGTACAACAACAAAGTTGCTTCTCGGAATAGTGGACATCTTGTGCATTACTCACAAAATTGAGTTTGGCGACTATTCGGTATCGTAGATAACTAAAAAATGTCTACAATACCAAGAATTATTACAACAATATTTGAATGTCTTAAATTATTATTATTTTCGGTCAAAATTGGACAAAACATATTTTTTCTAGTAGAAAAAGTCAAAATACCATTCATATTATTCAATATAACTATGGTTTAAGATATTTTTGCGGTATGTGCTGAAATATACGTCGTGTCTAATAGACCCGACCTACCTTAAAGGGGTATGGCAGGATAATTGCACAACCTAACCTTACCATGTTGTGCGATGTGTCTTGGGGAATATTTGTATCTTCACATCAATGAAACTGCTATTTGTGGCGTCACCCAGAGACGATTGAAGTGTCATGGGCGACATTTGAAGTGTCATTTGCAACATTTGTACCATTGCCAAGAGATGTTTGTAATTCCACAAAGAGACGTTTGAGAAACACCTAGCTAATTAGCCCTAGGGTCTTTCAGAACAGATTTGCAAATCATTATAGAATTGGGGTTTCGCCAACAGTGTAATATTTGCAATTGACGAGGGTACTCATGAGCATGGTACCTACCATAATATTGTTGTATAGATTTCAACAGGATTTCCTGTGAAAGACCTGCCTACTCGTGATAGTCACATGATAACTTGCCTATGAATTCATACCCAGGGTCCTCTTTCACAACAACTGCCGTATCTGCCGGGCCGTCAAATATGTTGCCGATAGCAAAAAAATGAACTTGACAAGGGGTCTCGGCAGCGGCAATTCAATGCCTCTTCACTGGTCGTCAAATTAGATATTTGGGGTGATTCACAATAAAAGAAAACGTCAAACAAATAAATAATTGTTAAATGTAGTTATATCAAACATCATTTTAATGTATTTCATTCATCTGTGCTATACATGTATGTCAGGAGCCAGAGATTAACAAAATAACCTAATAATGGGTATTTTTAATACTTGCTAACTCAGCAGTTTCTATACTAATTCCCATAGAGCTTATATCATAGGGGTATGGCAGGATAATTGCACAACCTAACCTTACCATGTTGTGCGATGTGTCTTGGGGAATATTTGTATCTTCACATCAATGAAACTGCTATTTGTGGCGTCACCCAGAGACGATTGAAGTGTCATGGGCGACATTTGAAGTGTCATTTGCAACATTTGTACCATTGCCAAGAGATGTTTGTAATTCCACAAAGAGACGTTTGAGAAACACCTAGCTAATTAGCCCTAGGGTCTTTCAGAACAGATTTGCAAATCATTATAGAATTGGGGTTTCGCCAACAGTGTAATATTTGCAATTGACGAGGGTACTCATGAGCATGGTACCTACCATAATATTGTTGTATAGATTTCAACAGGATTTCCTGTGAAAGACCTGCCTACTCGTGATAGTCACATGATAACTTGCCTATGAATTCATACCCAGGGTCCTCTTTCACAACAACTGCCGTATCTGCCGGGCCGTCAAATATGTTGCCGATAGCAAAAAAATGAACTTGACAAGGGGTCTCGGCAGCGGCAATTCAATGCCTCTTCACTGGTCGTCAAATTAGATATTTGGGGTGATTCACAATAAAAGAAAACGTCAAACAAATAAATAATTGTTAAATGTAGTTATATCAAACATCATTTTAATGTATTTCATTCATCTGTGCTATACATGTATGTCAGGAGCCAGAGATTAACAAAATAACCTAATAATGGGTATTTTTAATACTTGCTAACTCAGCAGTTTCTATACTAATTCCCATAGAGCTTATATCGCTCAGGCATGTTGTTGTATCGCTCACATGTTTATATAATAGAAAATAATATATCAAATAATAATGAAATAAGTGGACTAGTGTCACAGGGTAGCTTTGTATGTTGTCTAACACTGGTGTAAATTTGGATATATTGCTTCTGACCATACAGGTGTGAGAGCATTTGGGGTGGGGCACCCTGTTTTCACACTTTTGGGTGTGAAAACAGGTGAGCGGAATTACCCATATGGTCATATGCATTGTTTTTCAATGGGTGAGCGATATAACACAATGGTGTGAGCGATATAAGAACAACTATAACGATATAACCCAAACATTTTGTCACTTTTAGGCCCCTGCTTAGCATACAGGGGGTTGCTATTGGCATATATTTTTTTCTTGACATATTTTAATTAGAATTCTTTTTTTGAAAAAACACATAAAAAACACATAAAAAAAGTTTTTTAATGACAGCGGATTACCTATATTTGGAACCCACATTTACCTATGGGGTTTGACGATTATCGTCCAGGCTGTTAACTTCATACTTTTAACGACAGTATATTGTGAAACGTTTTTGACGATTTACCTGATTGTCATCGTCAAACCCTAATGTATGTACCCCGGCAGATACGGCAGTCGTTCTGAAAGAGGACCCTGTTCTGAATAAGCTTCCCAGAGGCTCTTTCAGAAGAACTGCCGTGGTCGTAGGCAAATGGTGACGTGACGAGACCTGTTTGACTACCACTAGTGAAAAGTCTTTCAGAAGATGAAATAGTCAAAATACATGACAATTAATGTTCATGTTTGCTGGGAAATCAAATATATTTTACATGCATAAAATATGTAATAACATGCATTTATACATATATAGGTACATGTATAGTTTCTGAAACAATCCCAAATTTCATTTGACGACCACTTGGGATCCATACTTTTGCCATGGTCGTCAGCACACATATTTACACTAGTGACACATTTTGACGAAAATACAATTATGTCGAATGACGAGTCTGTTCTGAAAGAGCCTCCACACTGAAAATTCCGGGGGTTAGTCAATGCTAATATATCTTAATCAAAACCGCTAACTTATCACATTATTAAATCGAACTGAGATTTTGCTAAACTATGACTAACTTTTTACAAACCAGCTACCCATAGGAACTCCACACCAGTTGACAGCACAAGCAAATCATGGGATATTTATCTATATGATAAGATTCTAAGTGCACTTGTTATCATGCTTAGAGGAAACCTTTTCTAATATTGAATATTATTAGGGGTGTAACTTAATGCATGTATGTATCTAATTAGCCAGACTTTCTTTAAAAAACAGATCAACCTATTCCAATGAGGTTCTCTGAATGGGACACATTTTTTGTGTTTTTGATAAATGCATATATCAAAGACAGACTCTATATGGCCACTTCTATGGGACAATAATTGTTATGTAGACAAACTGGCTTGAATGGATGCAGTTACCATTGCACAGGTAACTCATGCTGTGGTTGTTGCATATTAACCAGGGCCATGCCACTGACTGGTAATAGATGTACTAATTACTAATGGATGACTACTGTACATTCCTGTGTATAACCTGTAGGTTATACTAGAACCAAACCTCTAGTGTAGGTTATACAATATTCTCATGTCTAGGATTGGGTAATACAAGGGTTTTTGAAAGTATAGTACAGTACTGAAATAACAATGTGAGATGCTGGTATACACAGGAATTTATAGTAGCCTCATAAGTTCAGGTGACCAGGGCAATGCTAACTTTTAGCTAAGGGTTAGCAGCTAAACGCTAAGATAGGATAGGAACTTTGGGCAGATGTTTTTCGCTAATGATTGTACAAAAGTTAGTAAGACCTTAGTAAAACCGATTAACTTTGGACTAACATTTGAGATTCATTATTTTCAGTGCAGATAGGTTGCGTATAGCTATGCTTCCATAAAGGGGCAATAGGATGGTCATTCCGAAAGACTGGCAAACTTGTGGGCCAAAAATTCACGAATGATTTAGGGTTTGAGGATCATAATAAGTTGAGCATCGGCCGATGGTCGGGGTGCGGCCTATATGCAAGTTGTTGCCACTATGGTACAATACTAAAGTCAGATGGGGGATGCGGCTTATAGAATCGGTCCAAAGTCAGGTGCGGCTTATACACGAGTTAGGCTTGTACGTGAGAGTTTACGCTATGCACCACGAGAACCTTCGTCAATTGCAAAACATGACACTATTAATGAAAAAAAATTCCCAAGAGTTTGGCGGTTGTTCTGAATGACTACCCACATGTGTAGCTACTGTACCCCTCTATTCTAGGTTCGCTGACATGTTTCCCGCCGTTGGCGATCGAGGATACACCATCGATGACCGGTGACGAACAACTCTTCTTCAACGGCCTTACAACACGTTGTGAGGGAAAACTGCAGGCCGTGAGTTTCTACGCCAAGCAGGCTGGGACATTCTGGCTGGACCTATGGCAGAGGAAGGAGGGGTTTGCAGATACCTACAGCCTTTATTCATCTACAAAGATTACGATGAGTACTTCTGGACCTGTTGTGTACGGCTTGACCACTGATGTGACTGTTATACCAGACCTGACTGTCGGAACACACTCGGACCCTACCCTGGCACATACTCTTGGCCTCACCTATGGCAATGGAAGCTACATGCTCTGGAGAACGGTTCGCACCCATGGGCAATTCACACCGGGGACAGCAGAGATATCGGCCAGTGATAAAATTGACGCGGACCCATTGTATGCCACACCTTCCCTGCAACTTCACATCAGTGCTACTGCTCTTAATGGTATTTATTTAGTCAATCACCCTAAATATTTAATGTATACTACTATAATATCATGTTTGTAACACCAAAATAGAGTAGCAGTAGTAGTACAGGTACATAAATCAAATAGTCCCCGAATAGATACCGCAGAGAAATCTTTAAGGAAACAATTAGCTATAGTGAGTAATGGCATTCTTAAAAAGGAGATATATTATTACCTATACAACCCACCCTAGATTTCCCAGCCATATAACAGTAAACATACCTTAAATGTTGCATTGTACCAATATCATGTGCCAATGTTGTTGCATAACCAGTATTGTTTTGCATGAAATGGATATTTCTATCAATATTTTACAGCGCTCCCAGTATCTTGTGACGCACAGCTTGCGATAGTTGACAGGACTGAAACGATCTGCGCCCTCGGACAATTGTTTACCGGTCTTACCACAACCTGTGATGGCGAGCTCTCACACATTTCGCTCTATGCTAGAGAAGCCGGCAACTTTTATTTTGATTTGTGGAAGGCTAGTGGATCTGACCAAGTGTTGTATTACACAACAATACTTACTGTCCCCAGTCCTGGTGCACACACCTTTGGAATTACAGAGACTGTGATAATTGAACCTGGTTTAACATTTGGCATGCACTGTAATGCTATGCATGCAATACTGGTTGATGGCATTATTGCTGGAAGTGATCAAACATATAATACTAGGCGGTATGAAGAGTTGCATAGTGCAGCGTTCAAACCTGGAATTCTCAAATACAGTCAATTAACACCAACTTTAAATATTGCAAGACGTCCATCCCTTAGTATTCGAGTCAGACAGCCGAGGGAATATTCACCAGGTATGCTTTCATCAGTTAGCATAGGGAGTGGTCATTTTTTAACAACAGGGGGGGGGGGGGGGTGGTGGATTTGGGGGGGAGAACCAACAAAATTTGGACCCCCCTTGGGGGGGGGGGAGACCAAAAAAATTGCACCCCTTTTTAGTGAAAAAGCCTGCAGTTACCATAGCTCAAAGGGGTCTGGCTCCGCTCAATTTCAACTTGCCTTAGGGGGGGGACAAAAAAAAATTTGAACCCTCCCATGGGGTGGACCAAAACAATTTCAACCCGCTCGCGCGGAAATCCACTGACCCCCCCCCCCCTGTTGTTAAAAAATGACCACTCCCTTATATCAATTTTCTCTATTATGATTTATTTTTTCTTCTTCAATTCTGAATCCGTAAGGTTGTAGACAAGTTGAGAGGCAAATTGCCATTTCAAAATGATCTGTTTTAACCCTATTCTACATTGAATTGAATTAACCCTTTGAACAGCGACATGTTGTTATAAGGTAACATTTGTTGTCATGAAGCACCAATGCAGCCCCGGTGAGTAAATCGCTGAAGCTGCATTGGTGCATCATGTTGACCCTTCATGGTCCTTGAATGCAGCATTATCGGGTTACTCAACAGAGCGGCCTTCATGCATCATGACGACAAAGGGCATGATGCATTAAGGCATCATGCCATTCTTGAAGGGGAAAGAGCATAAACCAATATAGTATGGTTAGATACTCGATAACTCTCAATGAATCAGTAATCAATGATATGTAATAATCAAAAAAATAAATTACAATATTTTCATTCTTAGAGTCCTTGCTATGTGCCGAGGCAAAGCCAATTGTGCAGAGAGATCGTGCAATATGCCCGGGTGGACACATGTTCCCAAGCTTCACGATAAACTGTTACGGACTGCTATCTCACATCTTATTCTACGCCTTCGAGGCTGGCACCACCTACTTTGACATTTGGAAGACAACAGAAGATGGTACCGACTATGTGCTATACTATACGAAAGAACTCACTGTGCTAGGCCCTGGTCCAGTAACAGAAGAAGTGACAGACATTGTATTTGTGGAACCAGGCTTGGTGATTGGGATCCACTGCACTGGTAGCATGGCAATTATATCATATATGAATGAAATTGACCCTTCATATAGCTCAATCATTGGGAAGCGTTTCTTTAATCTGCATGAGAATACTGCGTGGGAACTAGGTGTTCTTCGTTTCAGTCAGCTCACCCCTCATACTGATGTCATCAGACTACCATCCCTCATGGTCAAGGTTAACCCCCTGACTGGGAATCTTCATGGTAATGTTTATTAATATTTGTAAGATATTTTATCTGGCATGGACATGTTGCCTGGGTTTAATGTATACATGAAGGTGCTTGAAGTTAAGTGAATTTCATTGAGATATCTTATATAGCACAGAAGTGTTTATTATATAATACATACCACCCTTTAAGATAAAGATTGTGCCGTTACACATACTTATTGTATTTATGTCTTTATCCGAGATTAATATAATTTATCTCTATACATTATTATGTAAGCCTTATGTGCATAGCCGACAGAACCACATGGCGAATACCATCTTTTGATTTAATAGTATGTAACTTCAACAAACTGCAGATGATCAGACAATCAACTTATTCATTTAACTCGGACACCAATCTGTTTCATTTCAGAATGTCAGAGAAGTCGTTCACTCACACCGATCATTGCTGGACCCTCAACACCGGCTCCTGGACTTACGGTGTTCACCGACCAATCCATCCCCTGCCCTGCTGTAGTGCTGGGGATCTCCTTCTATGCTTCAAAGTCTGGCAGCTTCTGGATCCATCTTTTACGTCCCCAGGGGAATCCTACCACACACTACAGTGTTGTCCTGTCTGTGCAGACAGCTACAGACTCACAGGGATTACACCATGTTACATTTGAACAAGAAACAAGTCGCGCGGTGCAAAAAGATGATCTGCTGGGAATTCAGGATGACGCGGATACTGTGAACAGTTTAGCATATGTGCAGACTAACGAAGATATTCTTAAGGCGACTGGGGCATTTCTGGTTGAGGGTTTCAGCGTGAACTCAGCGCAACATTTCAGCACTGATGTATTGATGACTGGCACCAGCTCAGGAGAGCTACTACCATTAGAGTTGTATACTAATGACTCCACCACCCTAGAACCTGGGTACCCACCCCTACAGCTACATCTGCAATATGGTATACCACTACCCTCCCAGGCAGTTCAATGCTGAAGCAGCACC
The DNA here is from genome assembly GCA_947462335.1 of Harmothoe impar. Lineage (NCBI taxonomy): Eukaryota > Metazoa > Annelida > Polychaeta > Phyllodocida > Polynoidae > Harmothoe > Harmothoe impar. The sequence goes on from CANHQG010000334.1 coordinate 23,972, forward strand.
AGAGAGCCCTTCTTTCAGCAGAGAGCCCTTCTAGGGGCCATGATCCATTAGCCGATTTGAATGCATTATCGGCCAATTCAACAAAGGCCTAGTGTAGTACTTTGTAGTGCTATTTTGTGGATGTATTAGACGATAATGCATCCGAATCGGCTAATGGGTTATGACCCCAAGGGGAGACTGTCCTTTTTAGACCAGAGACCTCTTCCCAATTTGATCAGGGATATTGATTTATACAATATCCTTGTTGGAAACCAGAAACGTCTAATCTTTCCTTCTTCCCTCGTAGGGGGGGGGGGGTGGGGGGTGGGGGGTAGGGGGTGGTAGGATTATGTCTGACAAAGCAGTCAATTGTTTTTATCTTGATATCCCCACTCATTTATATTTTCTTTCAATTTCAGAGATAAAGGTGCCTGCTGTTCCTGTCGCTTCAGCTCACATTGTGATTATACCATTGTTATCAAATTGTACTGTATTATTTCCCACTGGCTACCATACTAATCTATTTATATTAAAATCTATGTGATCTAAATAATGGCAGATCTCTGCCGAGAAGTATTCTTTCTCATTCATAGATAAATGGTTGATAGAAAGTGGCCAAGGAAAGGAAGCACACACATCGGATGATAATATGCAGCCTCCAAATCCAGAGGGCACCACTGTAGAATAACCTTGACTGATTTTACAGAGGCGTAACACCCGATACTGTAAATATTTAAGGCCCAAAAAAAGGTTTGTTTCAGGTAACATGGCAAGAAAATGTAGGGTCGGTAGGTCGGATTTTTTTTTAAACTTTTTTTTAAAACATGAAAGTAGACTGCATTTCCCCTAAAACTGACCAAAAAAAAGTGAAAATACAAAAATGTCTTCAAAATTGCATAAAAAAACCGTAGGGTCGGCGCTGTTTTGATAGGGTCGGTCGGGGTCATACACGGGGTCTCTATCATGGGGGGGCAGAGGGGTACCCCCCTCAGGTCGGAAAGTCGCTGAAATTAAGGGCCTAAAGTCGGAAAGTCGCCTTTTTGGACTGATTTTACTATAGCCAAATTTGTCCAAAAGTCGCCAGGTCCCTTAAATTAGTGCACCAGGTCGCCAGGTCGCCTGGAAAACAGCCCAGGTCGCCAGGTCGCTTTTGACCCCTCTGGAGCCACTATCATGCAGTTAGCATTACTTTACACCATGTGTTTGCACTCAGTTTAAAATAAAGCACAGATACACATCAATGGGGTGGGATTCGGGCATCATAATATACTATCATAGATTTGAATGATGTTATCATGCTACATGTTTGTAACTTACTCAATTGTATGGTTATCTCATATATATGTAATATTAAAGGAAATAAAGATATCTTGGAGATGTCTTGCAGACACCTTATAGCGTTATGTGTCGACTCAAAACTGTAAAAGAAAAGCCAGTTCCAAAAAGCAATAGTATGGTTGTCAGGCTGCAGAGAATGCAAACCACAGCAAGTACCCCTGGCCCTCCCGGTATATAGGTAACCTTTATCTTGTTTACTTTACTTTATCAGTCAACTTACAGATATCTTTGTAGGAAGTTGAGTTGTTGTGGGCAAGAGGCTGGGTAGTAATATGTGCACAGGATCAATCCGTGTTGGGTGAGCTTACTTTCGTTTATAATCCTATTCTAGAATACATTTCTATTCAATCTTATATTAAGTCATGCTTGGTCCTTTTACATAAGTGTACTGTGCATGTTTATCACCTAATCCATGCTGCAGTTCATGATCGGTATTGGGAAACTGTACTCTGGTTAGACATGGTATTCTGGAAGTGAAAGTATGATTCATACATGTCATGTACTTCTAATTACTCTCATTATCGCCCAACAATATCTACCACCATTCAATAGGAATTATGCTTCAAGTGATAACATATAACTTATTGGCCCTATTTTTCACCTGATTTTCAGTCATCATGGCAATGCAGCACACAAAAGAAACAGTTATAATTAATTTCTTTAAAATGATATTGTCGTATTTATTCAGTAGTAGAATCTAGTAATTCATGAAGACTTTTCACATGATTTTCAGTCATCATGGCAACTAATGATGCAGGCACAGTACCAAAGGTACACTATTACAACCCCCCATCAGGTGCCAAGATGGTCCCCATACCAGGAGATCTCATTGAAGGTAAGAACAGTCACCATTTATCAATGTACATCAAGCACAGAGAAAAGAAACAGAGTCAAAAGGGAGTCCAGGTTGCCTCCAGAATGGCTCCCCTCTTGAGGGGAGCCCAGGCTGCCTAGCGAGTCTACGTGACTCTCTGGATGACCTAAGGGAGTCACCAAGGGGGAGTCACATAGCTCCCCGACTCACCCAGAGAGGGGCGTCATTCTGGAGGCAGCCTGGACTCCCTTTTGACGCTGTTTCTTTTCTCTGTGAGGGTATTCTCATAACCGTAGATCTGTATTTATCAACTGTCTGAACGTCTTTATAATTGAAAGCAAAAATATCATTTTCGGGGCTTTGTGTCTGCTATTGTTAGCATCATGTTGATTAGACATGATTTGAAAGACTTCCTAGACTAGTGTGACGTGGAAATCAAAAGTTGAGAGCCCTAACCTTATTTTTGCCCATAATTGGGATTATATTCAACAAGCATCAGCGACAGGATAAAAACCGCCATATGTGATATTACGTCTTCATACACGTCTCTAAGATAAAAATAATAATAATAAATTATGTCAATAACCAGATACCTATTATATCATCAAGCAAAATGATGAATAATGTTTTTAATTCAACTGCAGGGATACTTTCTCACAGCAAGTCCTACAACCTAAACATCATGCAAACCTCTCTCTTCAACTTCAAAAACACTGACCAGATCAACCTCGCAAAATGCTTAATTGATGTAAACCCACAGTTCAAGATCAACGAAAGGTAAATGTAGTGTTGTTTATACAAGCTAACCTTCTTTACCTCATTCACAAAGTTCATCTCACATATTCATGAACAAATCAGATTTCCTTTCAATACCAGGATTTGTTTTAGAATGCTCTAATTTGGTGCTCATCACATTCAATTTCTTGTTTGATTTTTATGTTCTCGTAACTATGCATCATACTTTATATGGCAGTAATATAAATGTAAGTAAGAACCTTGGGCTAAAAGCTCTGGGAATTAAGCTTATAATAATTGTATTTTAATGCACTCAGATTGTATCATGTTGGTACCACCCTAAATCAGCTACTTACCAATAGGATGGTAACAGTCTTTATTTGAAAGACTCCTTGTTATGCAATATCCCTGTTTAATCAATTTAATATTAGCGACTGGGAAGAGATGAAGAAAGACAAGCTCTTCAAAGACTTCCGTGGAAGGAGTGCGCCACACATTGTATTAGTCGAAGGGAAACCGGGTTCAGGAAAAACCTCCTTCACATGAAAACAGGCATTTATCTGCAGTACAGACTTTACATCATGCCCTAACAAAAGACCTACTGTAGAGTGCAATGGCCATGATTGGATGCTTGTGGTATATGTGCCAGCTGAGTCAGTGGGTAAAGCCCCCATGAAGGATATCATCCGGAATGCCCTGAAATGTAAGGAAAAGGACAAAGAAGTACTACTGAAATACCTCTTTGATGATGGCGCGGGGATCTTAGTCGGGTTCGACGCAATTGATGAAATCCATGATGATGAGCTAAAGAGGGAGCTACAGGGCTTCTCGAGGAATTCTACTGCAGGCAAGAAAGCAGCGGGTATAGAAGGGCTGAAGATTTTGATGATGGCACGGACTGGTTTGTCTCTGATCGATGAGGACACAGTGGATCGCTTCCTGTCTTTGGATGGATTTACGCTTGAGCAAGGTGTAGAGTATGTTAAGATGTACCTTGAGAATATCCATGGGAAACAAGATCCAGAAGCTATGGGATATGTGCATACTCATAAAGGTAGACTTGCAGCGGTTCTGAAAAATCCGCTCATGACTCACATATTCAGTGAGTTGGCAGCGTGCGGCAAGCTTCCTCTCGGCGAGCTTCTAACCCGTTCACCGATTCAGCTCCTGAGGTGCCTGGAACACCACGTGGTGCGGCGAGATGCTCCCGACGTAAACCCAGCCACCGAGAAGTATTGTCACGAACTGTACCAACTCTGTCTGCAGTGTCTTGTCCAAGGCTTAAGGCAGATACCCGAATCCATGCTGAGGACTTTCTCAGTACCATTGAATTCTCCCTACTTTGGCTTCATGAACAGACATCCCAGTGTTGACGGCGAGCCATACTACACCTTCGTACACGAGGTCATATTTGAATACTTCGCAGCTGCCGGCCTAGTTTTCTATCTTGATGATGCCAATATTCCAACTACAGCCAAGAAGACTATCATTCTCTCCCTGTCCTCAGACCCCAGAATGAGAACAACCCTTGAGATGTCCTGTGGCTTCATCACCCTCTACAAAGAAGACCTTGAAGACTACATCACAAGCATTGTTAGATCAAATATCATCCTACAACACCCGCAAAACAACTGCCTCAAGACTGAAACAACCAGCAATCTCTTCACACTCGCAAGCAAGATGAAAGACATTATTCAGAAGGATGTCCTGTCTCCAGAAACAGGCCACGAGCAATGCAGAGACATCGTGCTTGAGGTATGGCAGAAAGTGAACGATGCATTTGAGGTGAATGCGGATGAGCTAAAGGCAGCAGGATGGTTCACAAGTCGACCTCAGTAAATACTTTCTCAATATCTTCACAGACTAATCTTTTTATAAGTGGTGAGCTAAGTAGGTATGTGCACATGTGCCATCATACTTAGAATGTCACACATACCTACTTAGCTTAACATAAGCTTGATGGCTATGATCAAAACACAAGCATGTACAGGGATTCGTGGTACTGAACAAGTGATACTGAACAATACTGAAACTAAGCCTGCATCATTAAAGTGGCCAGATAATGATTCAACTATATTTCAGGAATGGCTAGTAATACTGTTTATAGATACCTTGATGTAAAATTAATTTTTTTTGGTATTTCTCAAACATGTAAATGGCCTTCTCACACAATGGATGTAACTTGTGATACATTTTCTTTCTCTTCTAATCACGGTGTTGATAATTAAGCCTCCAAAAGGATTTGGTAAATGGTGTTGAGGAAATGGTGAAGGCAATACAAACTACCATGTCGACAGAGCAACTGTTCTCTTTCTGGACCAGTATCAGGACAAACTTTCTCTCTCAGAGGTAGGTGACTCTTATGATAAATTCGAATAATATCATTGTGGTATAAAAATAATATTATGATTATATTTTACATTGAATGCTCAAAAGTAACATATCACATTTCATTTATTTTCATTTCCATAAGTTGCATGCTTTTATTTGAACAGCGCTTTCATGGAAGCACCTCTTCATACCATGATTCAGGCACCAAAGTTTATTCTTCAACTTCTGAAAGGCCCAGAGGTTGCTGAGAGTATCATCAGGAACTTGACATGCGAGTAAGCTTGGTTAAATATTCAGCATGTTATATATATGTAATCAACAAGACTATTTTCCCATATGATTGACTCTACTTCCAAAAATTTGCATAATTAGTACCGATTGCTTACACAGAGAAAAGAAGTAGAATCACGGTGACTCCCAAATCGGAGTCTGGACCTGATCACTGAGGTGACTCTCCCAAAGACTCTAAAGTGACTCCTAATTATTAGGGAGTTTTAGAACAGGAGTCATTATAGCATTATTGTAGAGTCCTGCTAATGTTAGTGAGTCACTTTAGAGTTCTGAGAAGACTTACCTCAGTGATTAAGTCGGGAGTCACAGTGATTTTACTTCTTTTCTCTGTGTACAATAATAGTATTTCCACTATTGTATCAGATCATTAAATAATTGTAAAACAACCGATATGGTGGCGAATGCACATGTCTAAACTATATCTATCATTCTTTTCATTCTTTTACCCTTCCAGTGATCCATCACATATGAACTTTGACCACTTTGAAGCTATTGTAAGCATTCTTAGGACAATTCCTGCCTCAACAGTGACGAGCTTTCTGGAACCAATTAAGGACTACTTGGAGAAGTGGTTTACAAGGTGGGTCAACATAATTTGTTCTTTTCTTTTAGATTTGATATGTTACACTATAATCCTCCATTATCAGTCACAAAGCAACTCCCTTCTATACACCCTCAGAAAAGTGAGAGTCATTGTCGCTAAAACTACCCTCACCTGAGGGTCAGTGCCTGAGGGTCAGTGCCTGAGGGTCAGTGTTATGCTTTTAAAGATATCATGAGTGCCTGACCCTCAGGTGAGGGTAGCTTTAGCGACAATGACTCTCACTTTTCTGTGTGTGTACGATGGGAACAAAGACGCTAACCCTTTTCAATCAGTAGAGTAGAGAATAGCCCACCCAACTTATGTCATTTGTATAATTTGATATGCTTTCATTGCCAAGAAAATGTATCTAATATTTCTGAATGTCTACTTTGATACAGGAACTTGATGGAGAATGAGAGTCCATTGCTGGAGCATGCCGTCCGTTGTCTCCATCAAAGCAAGGATACTGAACAACAGCACCGACTATACAATCAGACCATCAACCGTCTACTGCCAAACAACGGGTAGGTTTAGCGCTCTGAATGCTAGAAATTACTGAGTACATTTAGGAGCAATGACCACACCATTTGTAAAAATGTTATGCTTTTAAAGATATCATGAGTATTGCACGTATAATTATGTAGACTCATTTCATCAAAAATAATCTTTTAGTTTATATCATTGTACAACATAGTCTGTGTGTCTGATCATTCAACTATTTTTCATTATATAGGGAAGTCAATGGTAATATGATTAGCATTTTTCCTGTGTCTGATGTCCGATGGTCAATACTGTGGGAGACGGATGACGGTCCACATCTGTATGGAATTAGCCCGGGCGACATGGCTGGGGCTTTGAACCAATGCGGCAGAGACCTGCAACCATCGACATCCCTTGCTGTCCTCTTGTTCGATGTCTCCAGTGGTTGGTGGGGCGAACGGTTGAGCGGATGGACAAATGAAGCCATTCAATCCATGCTGATGAGCCTGCATGGAAAGTATGGACAAATCAAGCTCCTTCATATTTGTTGCAACCGCGCTCAGCTACTTCATGGGCTCATGGACTGTCTGCCAGGGTCCACACACCTCCCTGGGATGCTCTTCTTCTCCACAGGCAAAGTACACCTTGCGTACCTCAAGGAGTGGATCAAATTTTCGGTGAGGGTAGACCTATACCCTCGTCTTGTTTAAGAAAAAAAGGAGTGGATCAAACAGTGCAAAAGTACACAGCTAATTATTGCGCTCTACGGTATGAGGATCAAGGTACCAGATGACATGTCAACTGATGAGGTGAAAAAGGAACATCAGCTCTTGCGTCGGGAAATGCCGGGCATTTTGTTGTCATAGCGCTATGGTACAGTTAGTATAAAATGGTATTTACTCATTTATAACATTAATGTAAAACTTGTTTGTGAGTGTGTTCACACAATTCTCTAAAACCTCGGATGCAGAAGTGCAGACTCTCTGTATTACCAATTACCCAAAAGACATTATTGGGAACCCACTTCCCAGAACCCATAAACCTCTGTGACGTCAATGGTACCCGAGCCCCATTGGATGAAGGGCACATTAAATCAACGCTGGGTATTTCCCTGTGTGGAGAGTCACGATGGCCCGTCATGGCCAGGCATTACATCAGTGGTTATTTTGAGTAACATTACAGCATTACCCACTAGACCACATCACTAGAGAAAAACCTCTCCTGCATGGGACATCAGGCCGTGAGCTGCTCATCATACTTGAAGTTGAAGGCTGCGAGCTGCTCACACTGGGGCCAACTGCTCCTGTGCTGTCATCTTTGAGAACTGACACTCTACCAACTACAGGATTGTGATTGTGGACTTATAGTTTGGACACCATACATTTGTGTGTACATTGGAAACACTTCAGATTGGAAACAGTTAAGAATTATTGTACTTCAGATTGGAATTATTAATAGTACTTCCTTATACAGCCAAGCAGTTCCTCATCTATAATACATCTATAGACTTTAACAGAACATTGTTATAATAGCACTGAAGCTGGCGTAGAGCACAGTATTGGTGATGAGTAATGACCGGAAGTTAATCTATTTCTTCTCGTTCCGCAAACTTAATTTCTGGGAGCTTTACATGCATGATTTGTTGTAAAGTACTTGACTACTTGACAATATAAGCAATGTGAACACATGACCATTAATATTGACCAAATAAGATCCCTATTAAGAACTGACAAGGGATACTGAACGTCAAACATACTGACTGAATATTGCTCGATACCTTAATACAATATATAAATATAGAACTGTACTTCTTGAAATACTGCATCAGAAGGAACCAAGTTATAATGAGTTTTGTTTCATACTGTTATTTTTTCGAGGTGAATATAAGCATCTGCATTAGTATAGGAGTAACTCTATATTGGAGTGGTGGGGGAAACAGGCTTTAATATGCATGCATAGGATTTGTGTAGAAAAGTGGTTTTAATTGGGAGCATCTTTGATTTCTATTGGCATTAACAGTCCGATGCCTAGGCCAAAGTGTACTTTTGATTTGTGTAGTTTTAGTTAAAGAAATAAACGCACTGTGTGGTGAACACTTCTTGTTAACCTTTGTTTATTTATGTCAAGTCATTATCTTTGAAAATAGACCTCCTACTCCCTGTACTTGTAACGGTTATCTGTTAGAGAAAGGAAGACAAACCTGGCGGGTATTTGTCCCACATCACCATACTGAAATGGTCATATATCATCCTATCTTAGCCACTATGTCTGGTATATAAGAGTGCTAAGAGTGCTATACGTATGTTACTCGATGGAGCACTAACCTACATTCTACTTTCTCTTACTTCTCTTCTCTATAGAGAATTTATTGACCAGAGATAAGATTTTCTCTTCAGAATCAACTCCTTTCTAAAACTTCAAAATTATTTTGCTAAATTGTTCTCGTGAAGACATTGTCATTCATTATAACGAAATACTATAAGTAGTCAACATTATCAGTATCACTAGGTTATAAATACTGGTAGTCCTTATGGAAAGATGAAGAAAAATTGATACATTCCATTCTCATAACTTAAGTATAATGATAATCTCAAATTCAAATAGTTGAACCTCATAAACTGTAGCCCAGTTACTTAAAGCATACATAGCTTGGGCTTGTAAGAAGACCGGGCATTGCCTTACGCAGATCCATGTCAATCTGTGGATCATCAGTTACCATATGCGTTGGCAGCTGAACAGTGACTTTGTCCATCTATACCAGGAACGTGTCGGGGTAGTCCTTCTGCCACTCCTTCCGCTCATCAAGTTGGACCTCACCTCCAGAGAAGATGAGACAGCTTGGCAGTAGGTCTGACCCCCTGGGAGTGACCATCAGAGACGGCACCGGTCAGAAACGGCACCTGGTCAGAGCTGGCACCCGGTCAGAGACAAAAACATTGGATCAAGGTCGTGAGACACAGCCTACTACCGGTTCAAATAGCTGGCTATAATTTGCTTATAAATTATTTGCCTACGTGTCAGTTTATATTGTTGGTAAATAGGACTAGTATCAAGCTTTCTACAGTATGAAAGAAGGAATATTTTCTTAATGTTTTTCAGTAAGCTAGACACTAAAATGATTTAATATATTGTAATATACCGGGGAACCGTATCAGTAAAAACACTTGATTCACATGTAATTTTCTAAAGGACAAGATTGTACTCTGGTACCCAGGCCTGCAAAAGTTGAGCCTGAACTGCAAAATAAAATATCTACAGGACAGAAAAGCCCGGGCTCCACTAGGCCGACACTGCTAGCTGCAAAACGTGGCGATCTCTTCATCCTTTGTGCTAGAAGATTTCGCCTCATTTCATGGGACTGTCGCCCTGAATGTCGCCATTAATATGGAGACACTTAAGTCCGAAGTCCACGGCGACAGGAGACTGCATTAAAACCGTATTTCGCCTCTGCCGCCGCCATTTCGCCTCTGTTTTGCTGTGGACGCCGGTGAAATAGTGGCAAAATAGAGGCAGAGGTGAAAATACAGTTTTAACACAGGATTATGGCGTGTTCCTGCTGCCGTGGACTTAGGGCTACAGGGCGACACCGCCGTGAAATGAAGCGAAATATATCAGCGCAAAGCATTAAAAAGATCGCCACGTTTCGCAGCTAGCAGTGTCACCCATGGTTAAAAGCGTTTCAAATAGACGTGTGTTAATTGAAATAACAGCTTTGTTAGGATTTGACATCTAACAGTACTGTGCGCTGCCTCTTCCACCCGTATGTCCTTTGCTTACCTCATTACTCATTGATGCATTACTCATTTATCTCATTACTCATTTATCTCATTACTCATTTATCTCATTACTCATTTATCTCATTACTCATTTATCTCATTACTCATTTATCTCATTACTCATTGGTGCATTACTCATTTATTATGTATTCTGATATTTACCTCCTATATATTGTATGTAAAAAAACCTTCGCTATTGATATGGTCCTGATTTAGTCAGTTAAATAAAGTCAAACAAAGCTATCCGACCATATATCTTTTGTACAAAATTGTAGAGATGAAAGTAAATATACCTTCATCTGGATGTAGCTGTGCCTTATTAGATCGATATATGAATAAAGATGAATCAAATCAAGACATTGAATCATTTTTCATCTAATGGGAGACTCTGCCCGAAAGAATGCACTGCTTACAATGACTCTCATACAGCTATCCTTATCCAAATCATTCTGTTGTATTTATATAAATGTGATAAAGTATCTTTTTTAAAGTGAAAGCCTATCTATATAATGTAGTTGGGGTTTCTCCTATTATATGTACCATCCATGACCATTGAATGGGTGGAGTTTTTGATGACAGGGGGAGCCACCTCACTGCCAGCCATTCCATACAGCAGTCATACCGTACCGTTGCGATAAAGCGCCGCTTTAAAAAGACCGCCGGTCCTGCATAAGGGCTGGGGTACAGGGGTACTGAAATGTTACTTAAGCACTGAAATATAATCTAGTACAAGCACCTCTTGTGAATAGAGGCGTCACCAGATTTAAGGCAACTGATTATATTAGTAGTATAGTATGTATCGGAACGGGACTATAGTTAAGTACTGTTTATTACTCAATCGACCTGCAGCCAATCAGAGGCCTCCATTTGGTCACGTGACCGGAAGTGACCTACTTAGGGGATTAGTGGTGAGGTCACGTGACCTAGTTAGCCAATCAGAGGCCGCCATTTGGTCACGTGACCGGAAGTGAGGTCATATGACCTACTTATGGACCGGAAGTGACGTCATATGACCTACTTAGGGGACCGGAAGTGACCTACTTTAGGATCACGTGACCGGAAGTGACCTGATGAGTCACGTGACCGGAAGTGACGTCACATGACCTAATGGCCAACCGGAAGTGAGTGACTTGATTGAGGATCACGTGACCGGAAGTGACCTGATTGATCACGTGACCGGAAGAAGAAGAAGAAGAAGAAGTGACGTCACGCGACTTAATGAAGAGATGAGCGTCTTTAAGGGGTCACGCGCTTTAAAATGTGATATCTTTTTTTTTGGAGGAGGAGGAGGAGGAGGAGGAGGAGGAGGAGAAGGAGGCGAGTCTCTTATTTTTTTCGGTAAACTAATAAAAAACACTACGATATAAGTTTGTTTTTTTTTTTCATTTTTTATTGTTTTACGAGCGACTGGAAGTGACTTATTGAACTAGGTAGAAGCGTTCTTTAGAGTGTATAAGGGGGGGGGAGGGAAGGGGAGGGGAGGGGAGGGGAGGGAAGGGGAGGGGGGCCCTTTTAAGATGCATGGGGAGGGGGGCGCTTTTAGGATGCATGGGGCGAGTGGTGGGGGGGGGAGGGGGGGAGGGGGGAGGGGGGCACTCTAGGGGGGTGGGGGGGCACTCTAAGGGGCGTTTGTCTCTTTTAAGAAAAAAAGAAAAGAAAAAGATTTCAATCGAGAGACACGCTTCTTCCTCTCGAGAGGAAGAAGCGTGTCTCTTCGTTTTTTTTTGTTTATCACGTGCTTCGATGAGGCGATCAGCTGCGACTGGAGGAAGTGACACTTTAAGAGGGCGCGCGTCTTAATTGTTATGATTTTATTTTTTTTTTTTTACTTACTAATAAAGAAGACGTATGAAAATAAAACACAACAATTCACATGTCCGTCGTTCTCGTTGTTTCTTGCTTGATAAAGTCAAGTAATATCGCGATGCCGAGGTCAAACTTTCCCATGTCCTCAGTCAACACTCGAAGGAGTTCAAAAGGTGTACCGCCGGCACCGTCAGCTTCATCTTGCCACATTTTCAACACTCGGAAGGCCCACTCAGCGGGACTTCCTCCGTATTCGCATTCTTCAGCGATCTTATCTAACCTCTCAGGCGACAATTTTAAATGGTCCCCCACCTCTTTCCACCTGCTACCTAGACGTCTGCTGAGGGTGCCCAAGTGCTTATGCATCGCGCGCGAGTCGGGGTTTTCGAAATCCAACCCCTGTCTGTGGAGAAGGGACATCCACTGAGCCAACAGTTCCACGCGTCTAATGCGGGTGAAGACGCGACCGAGCTCTCCCCATCTATGACGATGCGGGGTTTCACCCCACCAGACTCGGAACATCGCCGTACACAGCTCCTCCGGTGTCTTGACACTGCGCTCTACTAGAGCATCCATACGGGCGGCGGTAACTTTTAAGCTACTGCCCAACTCTCTCCAACAGCCGCTCAACTCTTTACCTAGTTGACGAAGCAAGGCGTCGCTATAGGCTAACCGCCGCTGTCCTACCTCTCTGTTCTCCCCATCGGTCTGCCTCGCGCGTCTCACGTCGTCAAGCCGCATTAACTTTTTTTCAGGTGGACAAGGCGGTGAAGGCGAGCTTGAAAGTGGAATAGCTTGAGCCATCTCGTCTCGTCTTGGCGGCGGTGGCGGCGGCGGCGGCGGTGGCGGCGGCGGCGGCGGCGGCGGTGGTGGCGGCGGTGGTGGTAGTAGACGTTACTGTGGTCAGAGGCGATATGGTTTTTTTCCAACAGAAATCAGAGCTTTTTATACAGAGGGAGTTTAATCCCATTTCCAACAGCACTCCAGCTGTGTAGCGACCTGTCCGCATGACGCTTTTTTCAACCGCTCCGCTCCTTAAGAGCTTAGATGACGAGGGGTGTGTCATCGCTATCCGTGGAGACCAGCTGAAAACGGTGTTTCTTCCTCATCCATAGCCTTACCTCCTACCCCCTACCTGAGGACGTCTCCCTCCCTCTGACATTCATTGTAACAAACGTCAGAGGTCAGGTGAAAATCGGATTTTTTTCATGCACAGCCTTAGTCAGCTGTCACCCCTCCCTATTGAACTAGCCGGCCGCCGCCGCCTGGCCGGCCCGGTCTACTCACCACGGCAGGAGGTGGTGATTTTTTTTTTGTCTTACACTTAAGTCGCTCACCACATGCACACGCCTCTACTCACAGACAGACACGTTCGTCTTAGGGGGGTCCTGCTTCACGCCACACGCCTCCTGTAGGTTTTTTTTGTATACACACTCTAAGCTCATCACCGTTAATCCTTTATACAGCTAACGCGCGCTGAATGGCTGAACAGGGTGGTAAGTGGCTTAGCTCATGACAGTGGATCCCTCAAAAAAGGGATCCAGCTGAAAACGTCATACCTTATGTCTTTGTGAATGGCCGCCGGTCAGTCGACGGCAGCAACCGGTTAATCCTTTATACAGCTAATGCGCGTTGAATTGCTGAACAGGGTGGTAAGCGGCTTAGCTCATGACAGTCGATCTCTCAAAAGGGGGGAAAGGGATCCAGCTGAAAACGTCATGCCTTATGTCTTTTGTTTCTCTTTGTGAATGGCCGCCGGCCAGCCGGCGGCAGCTGAACAGGGTCAGTAAGTAGCTTAGCTCTAGAAGCGAGAAGGCGTATATAAGGGGTCTGGAAACCTCCATTCACTCACTCATTCTTTTGCTGCTCTCTACAGTCACCACCATGAGCAAAAGACAACACCTAGCGCCGTCCAAGAACAAGAAGACTACGCGGAACAGCGCTCGTTTAGCGTCAGTGCCTCCTCTTGTTACTGAAAATGAGACTACCGCCGCAGCCGCTTGGTCTTATCACCCTCCCGCTGTAGCGAGCGCTCGCGGCAGTAGTAGTAGTAGTAGCAGTAGTAGTAGCAGTAGTAGTACTAGTAGTAGTAGTAGTAGTAGTAGTAGTACTACTGGTAGTAGTCGTCGTGCTAGCGACGTTGTTACACTCGCGACGGTACACGTTGCTGCTAAGCGCGCTGCCGCTGCTACTGCCGCCCCGCCTGCTGCGGCTGCTGCTGCTGCACCTGCTACCGCTGCGCCTGCTACTACTGCGCCTGCTGAGGCTGCTGCGCCTGCTACTGTTGCGTCTGCTGCTGCTGCTGCTGCTGCTGCTGCTGCTGCTGCTGCTTCTGCTGCACCTGCTGCTACCGCTACTACTACTGACGACAACGCTCCTGGCACAGCGCAGTACTGGCAACCGGGTTTTTACCTCCCCACTACTGTTGATGACTTTGATGACCTGCCGCACGTTGCACAGCCCCTCTCCTCCACCACTACATCGACCGACGCCCTCGACGCCGCTCGCGCTGAGAGTGACAGCTATTCGGACACTCAGCCCCTAAACCGAGAAGAAGAGGAGGAGGAGCAACAGGGTGAGACAGAGAACGACGCTGACGACGAGGCGTACGAACAACCCGAAGGGAAAGGGGTGGGCGGTACGTTTTTCGGCTTCCCTCTTCGACCTTTCGACCTCACTTCCTCCACTAGTAGCGTCCCGTCCGGTCCGTGGCGACTGCCCTCACCGCCACCTTACGAGGGCGGCGGCGCTTCATCTTCTACCGCTACACTCAGCACCGACGGCGTGTGGCTGCGCTGTTCCAACAACGAGGCCTCGGATACCACCAGCGCTGACGCTGCTCCTGCTATCGGTTCTGCTGCTGATTCAGCTCACGCTGATGGTGTTACTCATCCTGCGGGTGTGAAACGTTCTAAGGTGAGTTCCAGAACAACAAGGCCTAGTAAGAAGAGAAAAATACAAGAAAAAGAACGAGATGGACGAGAAGAAGCAGAGAAAACCTTCTCCCGTCTTCTCGGGTTAGAGTTCTGCTTAGACGGAGCTTTGACGCTGGAGATCTGGGAGGACGTGGCTAGACTGTCTAGGAGGCCGCGCTACACAAAAGACGGCCAGGTGAAAGAGGCGTCTCTGACCAGAAGCAAGCGAGTGCACTTCACGGCCGACGCGCTGCGCGAGCTAATAGCACGCATCGCCGATATCCGCGCAGTGGTGCGCATACGCGACACAGCGGCCGCGCAAGGAAAACCTAATCACACCCCCTGGTTCGCAGTGCTGGATGAGGAGGGCGAAGTGTACGCAGCTGTGAGCTACTACAGCGGTAAGAACCTCGTCCACGTGCGCAAGTACGAAGCCACACAGCAGGGAGTGACGCTGTCCGCCAGAGCGCTCAAAGAGTTGGATGACAAAACAGAGATCATTCTGAAATATCTCGGCATAGATTCGGAATGAGAGACGCTCAACGCTCACGCGCGCACACACACACACACAGCGTTTTGACGTACGCTGTATGAGACAGACAGACGGATACACAGACAGCAGACAGAAAGATAAATAGATAGATAGATAGACAGATAGATTGATAGATAGATAGATAGTTAGACGGCTAAGTAGTTGGTAACTGAGTGAAAAAAAACATGACACAGTACGTATGCGAAAAGTGTTTCAAAATCTTTAAAAGACCGTACAACCACGAGAGACACGTAGAAAATTGTAGAGTAGTACCTAAGTTTTGCCCTCTATGCGGCGAAGGCGATTGCCGAAAGATCGCCTGTCGACGCGAATCTCTGGACGGGGTGACCATCCCTCCGCGCATATGTGCTGTACCGAACGGGGAGGAAACGTTCACGGCAAATTGGCCTGCGATACAAACGGGCGTCAGGATGCACGGGACTCGCGTGAGTGTAACAAACTTCAGGCTACCAACCGGCGAGTTGAGTGACGCTGTAGATACTATGCGTCGCATTCACTTGACACAAAGATTCAGATACAAAGTGGGTTTCTCGGTAGGCTTACTCTTACAACACAGAGAAGACAAGAGCAAACTGCGCTACTTTCACGCCTCCCAGAACAACGCAACTCTCATACAACCGCTCCCTACTATAACTAATTCAGAAACTTTGGAAGAGCTCCTCTCAAAGATGGAAAACACCGTCGCTTGCGAGGAAGTACGGAAACTTTGCGACGCTGACACCAAGTGGCACGTTCTTTTTCCTACCAATTTGAACATTTGCGTTTACATGGGACCGGGGGAATTCCCCATAGGCGGTAGGATCACTCAGGCCGGTCGAGTTGGAAAGAGAAGCGGCGTGTTAGATTTTCCCAACAAGGACAACCTCTGCATCTTCCGCTGCATTTCCTTTCACTTATACAACACCAGCAAGCGCGCTTCAGATTTGTTACGTCAGTTCTGTCCCGCTGCCACACCTGAATCCTTTCCGGGTCTGAACATCCGCGACTTACCCGCGTTAGAGAACTTGTTTGACGTACAGATAGCGGTTTACACCGCGTCGCGTCAAGTGCCGGGGCGGAAGTTGAGAAGACGCGTTACTCTGATCAGACCGCCTTCCAGAACTCTGGCCGCCCGAGGTAAAGTCAACCTACACCTGACGGCGAAAGGCGGTTTGCACGTCTCTCTCGTCACGGACTTCAACGCGTACGCGGGCATATACGAATGTTGCAAGTGTAAGGCGGCGTTCACCACCGAGTTCTTGCTGAAGAGACACAGGAACCAGCTTTCCTCTTGCCGACAAGTCAAGTTGCGCTACGTAGGTGGCATCTACCAAAATTCGAGAACGATTTTCGAAGCGCTAGCAGACTTCTCCATTTTTCCCCCCGACGGACATTCCGGAATCTACCCTTACAAGATCGCCTTCGATTTCGAGGCTTTCTTCAGACCGTGCAAAGAACCGTCGACGGAACACGTGTCCCTGCTGTGGGATCACGTCCCTTTGTCGGCTAGCGTCGCATCCGACTTTCCGGGGTGGGAGGGGCCCGTCTGCTTCGTCAGAGAATCCGACGCAGATTCCGACCCCTTGTTGGACCGAGTTTTAAATCACATAAACGAGAACGCCAAAGTCATCGGGGAAGCTGTGCTAGAACTTTACCGACCGACCTTAGCGAAGTTAGATGCGGCGATAGGTGAAGCTCTCCTGCTGGAGGAGGCGACGTTCACCCCTTCTCCAGGCGGCTTCGCTGCGGCTCAGACCAGACACCCGTTAGTTCAACTGAAGAAGCGTCTTCTGAGATACATCCGGCAAGCTCCAGTCGTGGGCTTCAACTCGGGGCGTTACGACTTGAACCTGATCAAAATACGCCTTCACTCGTTCTTCGCCTCCGGAGACCGAAGAAACCAAGAATTCAGCGTCATAAAGAGAAGCAATCAATACTTGGCGGTTTACACACAGCACACGGTTTTCTTGGACGTAGTCAACTATTTGGCACCCGGTTACAACTACGCGACCTATTTGCGAGCTTTCACCAGGAACGAAGAGAAAGGTCACTTTCCTTACGAATGGATGACGTCTACCAGGAAACTGGCAAACAGAACGCTGCCACCAAGATCGGCTTTCGACAGCGAGCTGACGGGCGTCAAAATGTCCGAATCCGACTACGCCGCATGTCAGAAAGTTTGGTCCGATGAGAAGATGCAAACTATGGAAGACTACTTGATCCACTACAACAACAAAGACGTCAAGCCTTTCATAGAAGCTCTGAAAAATCACGCTAAATTTTTCCAAGATCGCGGCATTGACATGTTGAAAGACGGAGTTTCTCTCCCCGGTTTGACTTTACGGTTCCTCTTCCAAAACCTAGAAGACGCGTTCACAACATTCCCCCAGTTCGACGCCGTCCTCCACGCTCTGATCAAAGAAAATCTAGTCGGCGGTCCTTCCATCATCTTCCATAGATTTCACGAGAAGGGCACCACGCGGATAAGGGAGCACAAGTACGGCGAAGAAGCGAGACCGTGCCAACACATCCTAGGACTAGACGCTAACTCTCTGTACTTGCGCTGCATGAGCGAAGCGCACTGCACGGGCTATTACGCGGTGAGACGGCCCGAGACCGAGTTCAAGCCCGAAATTAGGCAAAGAAACTCTCACAGCGCTTTGGAGTGGTTACGCTTCGTAGAGCACGACCGCGACGTGAAACTGCGCCACGCTTTGAACGGGGGCGAGATGGTTGTAGGCTGTCGGAGAATTCGCGTGGACGGGTTTCACGCGGCCTCTAATACGGTTTTCCAGTTTCACGGGTGTTGGTTCCACGCTCACGAGTGCATACCGTCGCACCGATATCAGTGCGCTTCACTGAGAGAGGAGAGACGCGACAGAACGACCAGAGTAAGCGCTTACTTGAAAGCGCTAGGTCACAAGCTGGTCGTCGTGTGGGAGTGCGAATGGCGAGAGATGAAGCGTCGAGATGAGCGGGTCAAGGCCTCCCAACAACGCTGGAAGGTTGACGCTTTGAAAGTGTCTCGAAACGCGATGAGCGAGAGCGACATCCTTTCCGCTGTGAAAGAGGAGAAAATGTTCGGTTTAGTTCAAGTGGACATCACTACGCCGCCTCACCTACGAGACTACTTCGAAGAAATGACCCCCGTTTTCAAGAACGCGACCGTTTCAAAATCGGACATAGGACCTCACATGTCAGACTTTGCGCAGGAAGAAAAGCTGTTGAACACGCCTCAGAGATGTCTGATAGGGAGTTACCACGGAAAAAATATTCTCTTGGGAACGCCGCTTCTCAAGTGGTATTTAGAGCACGGTTTGATAGTCACCAAAGTGCAGCTGGTGGTAGAATACCTACCTAAACGCTCCTTTGCCGGTTTCGCGGACGAAGTAACGGCGGCGCGAAGACGTGGCGACGTGAACGAGAACGAGAAAATTCTGTCAGACTGTTACAAGTTAATGGGAAACGCTACGTACGGTAAAACAATCTGCAACAAAGAAAAACACACGGCGGTGAGATACACTGACAGTCGGAAGTTCGAACTATTGGCCAATTCGTGGCGCTTCAAAAAGGCGTCCGAGTTGAGTTCCGATCTGTTTGAAGTCGAACTACAACCGAAAACAGTCAACAACAACCTCCCTATTCAAATAGGGTTCATGGTATACCAGTACGCAAAGTTGAAAATGTTAGAGTTCACATACGACTTCTTGGATAGATTCGTCGATCGGCGCGATTATGCCCTTTGTCAAATGGACACCGACAGTCTTTACATGGCTCTCAGCGGTGACACGTTGGATGACCTAGTCAAACCTCGCCTGAGAGAGACGTACTTCAGAGAGAAACGAAAGTGGCTTCCGACAGCGGTGTGCGACGATCACTTAGAGCTTTTCGTGAAGACAAAAACGGAAAGAGTGCGAGAATGGTGTCCGCCGCCCGGCGGATGTTGTGAGAGACGGTACCTTCACGATCTGAGAACTTCGGGGCTTATGAAAGCGGAGTGGGAAGGTGACGGGATCCTAAGTCTCAACCCTAAGACTTACATTTGCTACGATCGAGTCAGCGACACCGGTGAAAGAAAATCCAAAAAATGGAGTGCAAAAGGCGTACAGAAGAAACAAAACCCTCAGGAACCAGACGACTTCTTGGATGTTCTTCGCCAACGAAAAACTCTCATTGCTGTAAATAGAAACTTCAAAGTGGTGCGAAACAAAATGGTCACCTACACCATAGAGAAAGACGGCGTGCGCTACTTGTATTATAAGCGTCGCGTGCATTCTGACGGTGTGACAACGAGTCCTTTAGAGATATGAAAAAAAAATAAATAAGCGTGTGCATCTTTTCAAAAATAGAGTGTTTATCAAGATTGAAAAAAAAATAAATAAAAAAAATAAAATAAAATATTGTTGTGTTTTTATTTTCATACGTCTTCTTTTACTAGTAAGTCGCGCAGTCTCTTAAAGCGTCACTCATGTGACGACGTCGCTTCCAGTCACGTGATCCTAAAGACCCTCACTTCCTAAACAAAAAACTTCTTCTTCCGCTCACGTGATCAATCAGGTCACTTCCGGTCACGTGATCCTCAATGAGGTCACTCACTTCCGGTCGGCCATTAGGTCATGTGACGTCACTTCCGCTCACGTGACTCATCAGGTCACTTCCGGTCACGTGATCCTAAATTAGGTCATATGACGTCACTTCCGGTCCCCTAAGTAGGTCAGTAGGTTACCCAGAATGCACCACTAATCCCCTAAGTAGGTCACTTCCGGTCACGTGACCAAATGGTGGCCTCTGATTGGCTGCAGGGTTACCCAGAATGCACCACTAATCCCCTAAGTAGGTCACTTCCGGTCACGTGACCAAATGGAGGCCTCTGATTGGCTGCATGTCGATTGAGTAATAAACAGTAGTTAACTATAGTCCCGTTCCGATACATACTATACTACTCCCTTCCTTTGACGAGTTTGAGGAATAGTA